>NQVE01000067.1:1297500-1580000 GCA_003260385.1 Cuscuta australis
TATATATATATATATATATATATATATATAATATATATATATATATATATATATATATATATATATATTATATATATATATATATATATATATATATATATATATATATATATATATATATATTATATTATATGTATTATATGTATGTATGTATGTATGTATGTATATATACGTATATATTATTCTTTCAACATTTTCGCAAAAAATCATATTATGTTGTTAATAGAGTATGATTTTTTAGATTTATTTACAGTAAATAGGGTATATGTATAGTAAGAATTTATAATAGGATTTTGAAAAGTATATAAAAAGTAAAGTAAGATCATATAAAACTTATTTATATATTTGTAATACTAAATATAAAAAAATTCTAACTTATGGGAATGACACATTGTTTATTTTTTGGAGTTATATTTTGGAAAATATTCAGTGACCTTATAATGTAAATATTTTTTAATACTTTTAAAATTGTAACCGAATACGTAATAAAAAATAATAAAGAAAAAACATTATAATGAACATATAATAATTAAGATAATAATTCTTAATATTTTAATAAAGAAAAAGTATATTAAAAAAAGTTCTATGCACTAATAAATGAGCCAAACATTGAGCCACACACCTATTCTAATACTCCGTAGCATGTTAATTTCCCTGCATTTAATACTCTATAAATGTGTACAACTACACTTTTCTAACCCTCCTTCTTTCTTCATTTAATTCTCAACCTCCTTACCAACTACATTCAAGGTGATCTTGAGCATTCATAACTACCATTAATTCTTCCTTTCTAAGGTTAGTAATTCACCATCTTTTTATTTTAGAAATTTTTTTTATCAACCTTAGAAATACAATACAAGAAATTTGATTTATTGGAGCAAATTTCGAACCAACACTTAGCTTTCAAAAACATGAAATTGCATTGGAGTCAAAGTAATAATTCTTGAAAATTTATTTTTTATGGCATTTCGGCTAAAAAAATTAAACTATAAATTTACTAATTTGAAACATTAAACAAAGTATTAGAAGAAACATTGTTATGTTTTTACTTCTAATTTAAATTTGTATATTTTGATTTAATAAAAATTAGTTGTTCCAAACAGATACCTGATCACTCTGTCAAGTGGAATGAGGAAGCTTATCAAAACAGAAAGAATCTCACCCATGCTTGATTCAGAAAACGAATCCGATAAAGGTAAGATAGTGTTCCTGATGTAATAAACTACAATTAATATTAATGATAAAATTGAATATATATATATATATATATATATATATATATATATATATATATATATATATATATATATATATATATATATTTGTATATATATATATATAGATATATATGAATATATATACACGTATATACATACATACATACATACATACATACATATATATATATATATATATATATATATACACACACACACACACACACAGAAACACACATTTAATACCTTTCTTTATACCACACCACCGTTGGAGTTTTTTTCTCTAAACTGGATATTCTGCATAAAAATATTGTTAATGTGCAATTGAACCTTAATCATGTTCAATATCGTTTATTGAACATGTTTTTTGGGTTCAATGGCTGTTTGAAAACTTTAATGTATACTCCCTGAATCAGATTATTATATCTTGGATATAAAACATGTTTTTTTAATTACATATAAGGTAAATTCTTAAATTATATAGATTTAATATCTATAAATACTTTTTTGGATATTAAGGTCTGTATATAGAAGATTCTCTTTTTAAAAAAAAAATTAAGGGTTAATTGAATTAGATTAGTGTACAGAAATGACAATTACTAAATAAATAATTTTTTAAATCTGCACACACACACACACGACATTGATCCTTAATAATCAATTTAACCTTATTCTACTTTCACATTATTACTGAACATATTAGCTAAGTTTCAAAGTCTGCATTTAAACTGTTATCAATAAAAATCATTGATCTTAATGGTATATTTTTCAAATGAATTAATAACACGTGATTAAGAAATCTTTCTATAATGACATTCAAAGTGTCATTGAAAAATACTCTTTCAAATCACCTTATTATAATAATTACAAATAAACAAATACTTTTTTAAATACTTTAATCAGATTCCAGGGACATTTTACTCATTTGCAGATTTTTAAAAGTTTTAAACTGTTTCAGATGAAAGCACAGATCTATGCTTTTTTAAAAGAGATTCACACTATCAGAGATAAACAATTTCAGATGAAATCAAAGATCTATGCTTTTTTAAAACAGATTCACAATTTCAGAGAAGTAATATGAACATTAGGTTCCAGTGTAACATATTCTTTTTAAATTGGTTTGTAGAAATACTTACCAATATTTATTCACAAAAAAATGAGCATTTTTTAAGAAGAATAAATCTAACAGTCCCTTGCATGTGGGATTGAGATCTGTAAAATTCAACTCCAAATCACAAAGCAAGATAAACGGATCTATTAATTATCATAATAATATTTGAATATAGAGAGTATATAGTCAGGCACGGAATCATATCATGTAAAAAATGAATTTTACCAAAATTACCGCATCGATGATGTTCGTTCCCGTCGTTGAAGGTCCAGAGTATATATTCGCCGGCGTATCCATCAACTAAAACATTGAATGGAAGAGAGATTTGTAGGGAACGCGATTAACATATCGTCGGTGGGTGTAGTGGTGGATAAACCACCGTCACCGCCGGCAACCATTCCCAGCAAAGTATAGAGAGATGTAGAGAGACGTGGGATGCGGCAGAGAATGAGTGGACCGAGAGGTTACACGGGTGATTAGGGATAAAATGGGAAAGGGTTGGGCCGGTCCAATGTTGGGCCAATTTTAATTAGAGTGTGTTTTTTTGTGTGGGCCGAAATTTTTGGTTGATGGAGTTCTGGGACGAGAAAAAAATTAAGGCTTTATTTTTAAAACCTGGCCCGATTTTGTGATACATTTGTTGTATTATGTCAATATTATTTGTAACTATTTTATATTTTAAAACTTTTTTGATCTAATATTAATAAATGGAATATTTCTAACAATATAGGAGGAATTGGAAGTTTAGGTGATGCATGCTACAAGTGCAAAAGTAACGAAGATTCACTTAATATGGAAATGTGTTGGGTATGCAAAGATGTTTCTGGTCATCTTCATTGCTTGGGAATCGGATATGTTGGATGGGGTATATATTTTGTTTGTGATCATTGTGCAATTTTTTCACCCCCACCACCGCCTCTTCTACCTTCGCCGCAAGTACTGGTCCCACCGCCTATGCTACTTCCTAAGCCTGAACCGACTACGATGCCAGAAACACTAATGCCGTCTGAACCGATACCACCGCCTACGCTACTTCCAAAACGTGAACTACCTACGATGCCAGTAATGGTCCCACCGCCAATGCCACTTCCCAAGCCGAAACCGACTACGATGCTAGAAACACTAATGCCGTCTGAACCGATATCACCGCCTACGCTGCTGCCAAGTCGTGAACTGCATGCGTTGGGGGAAATACATACTCCGTCTACTTTGAGAAGATCTAAACGACTCAGGACAGCAGATATAAAATATTTTAATGACACGTATGTCACTTATTGAAAAAATAAGATACGTATTGCAGTGGTTGTTTCTACTGTATTTTGTGTTTTTGTTTTTTTTTGGACTAAACTCAATGTTAGTTATTTATAAACATCCACTGCAATTATGATCTCCAATGAATGTATGATGATCTAATTTTTGTATGACTTAAAACACTGCTTTTGAAATCAATGAATGTCTTTCTATATTTATTCTTGGAGTGGCTATACTAGACATGTTTTATTTGAGGACGATGTTATTAGTGTCTTACTTGATTTTAACTTTACTTTTTATCAATTTATGTTTGTTCTTCGACGTATATATACAAATATTGATATATTTAATAATTACAATATTGCGACGCACGTAGAAAATGGAACAAGTACCTCTTTCAAAGATAAATCCAGATCATTGCATATGGAATCAAATATTTACAATCCATCGCCTCTCAGCAACTTAACAAATGGTAAATATCTTAATCCAAATTCTACTCTTTTTTTGTATTTATATATTTCTTTTTAAGAATTAATGTTAATTTTTTTCTATTGTCAGTGACACTTTGTACCCCCTTTGATCGGTTCTCTTCGCCATCATCATCCTCCTTTAATGCATCCAGTGATTTATATAACCATGGTAATTTTTCTCTACCGCAAAGTTGTATTACACCAAAAAAAATGGTAATACAAGAAAGCGACCATTTCAAGTAGGTACGCTTCATTTTTTCTTTTAATTCCTTAATTGAGTTTAAAAGCATCAAATCTTATACGTTAACTGCTATTCATATTCTTTCGAATTTTATATTATATGAATATTACAATCCACAGTGAATGAAGAGCGCAATACTTCTTTACCTCTAACTGCGTTGGTAAACGACTTTGTTAAACAAACTTGGGCAGTAGATTCAGATTTGCATCGTGATGATAACCATATGATTCCATCAGAAGTGGTTAGGGATTTGGACATTGACTTTATTGGTGAAATGGATTCCGTCCCTACGCGGTGCAGAACGTCATCAAGGAAATTTTTTGTTCAAGATGTCAATTGCTGGGACACAGGTGATTGCAGTTACAAATGTAAACACTGCAATGCCTTCTTTTGGCTAGAAGAGCGTGTGATTAGTCAGTCTACGAAAAAAGATCCTAAGTATTCTCTCTGTTGTAAGCACGGAAAAATAAAATTAGCTCCAATCAAAGAAGCACCGATGCCTCTGAGGGAATTCATCACAAGAGGAGATGCAGTGAGTAAGCACTTTCAAACCAATATTCGATCGTATAATTGTATGTTCTCTTTCACATCGCTTGGTGGACGAATTATTAGAGACTCAACTCCCGGTAGAGGACCGCCATGTTTTAAGCTAGGAGGCCAAAATTATCATCGAATTGGGAGCTTACTACCATCTGATGGAATTTTTTCGAGGTTTGCGCAGCTATACATTTATGACACACAAAATGAAGATTTCAATAGAATCATGTTTGTGAGGTATATATTATAGCCGATAATTATTACACTTCTACTATAACAAACTTAGGATAGTCTAATTTTTTTAATGTATCTAGGAACGAAGACAATGTGCATACACTACATGTCGAGATTGTTGCGAAGCTTTGGGAAATGTTGGATACTCACAATGTATTGGTCCAGTCATTTCGAATGATTGGCCAAAGGTTAAGTGAATCCACAAATATAGAATTCAAGTTGAAGTTAATTGGGAGTAGAACTTCTGATCCGAGGGTTTACAATTTACCATCTGTTGGTGAAGTCGCAGCTTTAGTTGTTGGAGATCTTGATCATGCTCTTGGAGAGAGAGATATTTTGGTCCAAACTCAATCAGGTCCTCTGAAACGGATAAGTGAGTTAAATGCTGCATATTTGAGTCTGCAATACCCATTGTTGTTTCCATATGGTGATGATTGTTATCGAGAGGATATACCTTTTGTTGAGCAAACATTGCCAAAGACTGGAGGACGGAGAAGTGTTAGCATCAGAGAATTCCTTTCATATCGTATACACGAAAGGGAAGGCGAAAATTCCTTTATATTGCACTCACACCGTCTTTTTCAAGAGTTGTGTGTTGATGGTTATACGATGGTTGGAGTCGTCTCGACTCACTTACATTAGCACGCACCAGAAAAAGTTACGTTGTGAGATGTACAATAGATTTTCAGATTCCTTGGTGCAAGGTGACAACGATACGTCTACTAAAGGAAAAAGAATTATTGTACCTCCTACGTTTGTTGGAGGTGCCCGTTACATGATTCAAAACTATCAAGATGCCATGGCAATATGTCGTTGGACTAGCTATCTAGATCTCTTTATCACGTTCACTTCCAATCCAAAATGGCCAGAGATCGAGCGTTTCTTGAGTGGAAGAGGACTAAAGGCTGAAGATCGTCCAGATATTGTTTCTCGGGTTTTCAACATCAAACTTAATGGGTTAATACGAGATTTAAAGAAGAATTCAATGTTTGGGAGAATAAGAGGACGTAAGTGCTATTTTCCTTTCTACTTTATACTTTATCTAATTTATTACCAGTAAATCCTCATTTCTAATTACTGTTACCATGTTTTAATTACAGTTGTTTATACTGTCGAGTTCCAAAAGCGTGGACTACCGCATGCTCACATCTTATTGTTTTTGGGTCAAGAAGATAAATTCCACACGCCTAAAGATATTGATGAAATCATATCTTCTGAGTTGCCTGATGAATTGAGTGACCCGGCGTACTTCAACGCCGTTCGAGATTTTATGATTCACGGCCCATGTGGCTCGAACTCACCGAACTCGCCCTGCATGAAGGATGGCAAGTGCTCTAAATATTTTCCAAAGGAATTCAATGAGGAAACTAATATTCACGAGGATGGTTACCCAAGATATCGGAGAAGGAATGATGGTCGTACAATAATGAAGAACAATGTTGAGTTGGATAATAGGTTCGTAGTCCCACACAATAGATACCTGTTGTTGAAGTATGGGGCTCACCTAAATGTTGAATGGTGTAACCAATCACGATCTATCAAATATTTGTTCAAGTATATAAACAAAGGCCAGGACCGTGTCACAGCAGGATTTTATGCGAGCGCAGAAAGTAGGGATAAAGAGCCAACAGAAACTCCAAATGAGATTAAACTTTATTATGACTGCAGATATATCTCTCCTTGCGAGGCAACATGGCGAATCTTTGGATTTGGAATTCAATATAAAAGTCCTAATGTTGAGCGTTTAAGCTTTCACCTTCCTGGTGAGCAGTGGATTTTCTTTGAAGATGACGATGATGCAGGTGATGTTTATACTCGAGAGAGCATTCGAGAGAGTAAATTTCTTGCTTGGATGAAAGCAAATGAGAAATATCCACTTGCAAAGACTCTCACGCATGCCGAGTTCCCGCAAAAATTTGTTTGGAAACCAGCAAATCGAGAGTATGTACCGCGACAAAGAGGGTTTGCTATTGGACGTGTTGTGTACGTCTCACCGGGCTCTGGTGAGTCTTATTATATGAGAATTCTTCTAAACAGCGTTCGAGGTCCAACTTCATACGAAGATTTAAGAACTGTCAATGGTGTTATTCACGACACCTATCGTGATGCCTGTTATGCCTTGGGTTTACTAGATGATGACCGGGAGTACATCGATGCTTTTAAGGAAGCAGGTTCTTGGTGTTCAGCCAAACAACTGAGATTCTTATTCGTTACACTACCAACAAACGAATCCATGTCTAGGCCTAAACATGTCTGGGAACAATGTTGGGAATTCATGGCTGATGATATTCTACATCGTCAAAGATGTCTTCTGGGTCATCAAGGTATTATGCAACTAATATTATTAGTATTTTTAACTATATTCCAGTTAATTAACAGTACTTATTTAATGCACATGTTTATTTTTAACTGAAGATCAAATAAAAAATTACGCCTTGATTGAGATAGAGATGTTACTTAGGGTGTGAGCTAAGAGTCTACGAGATTTTGTTGACATGCCCTTTCCAATTTTAGATGCAGCATCAACAACCCGCAACAGACTAATTCTTGACGAATTACAATATGATCGACATGCATTGAAAGAAGAACATCATAAGATGATGGGACAATTGAATGACGAACAACGTCGCACTTATGAAACAATTATGGCTTCTGTCGATTCGGGCGAGGGCAAGATTTTTTTCGTTTATGGATATGGGGGTACTGGAAAGACTTTTTTGTGGAAAACTTTGTCGGCTTCTATACGCTCAAGAGGGGATATTGTGTTAAACGTTGCTTCAAGTGGTATTGCCTCACTTTTGTTGCCTGGGGGAAGAACTGCTCACTCCCGGTTTGGAATTCCCATCAATCCCCATGAAAATTCCACATGTAACATTAAACAGAAGACACCACTTGCAGATTTATTGGTTATGAGCAAGCTTATAATTTGGGACGAAGCACCAATGACCCACAAATACTGTTTCGAAGCTGTGGACCGAACTCTGCGTGACATAATGGGTGGAGTTTGCCAATCTAATTCCAATCTTCCGTTTGGAGGTAAGACAATTGTGTTTGGGGGAGATTTTCGACAAATTCTACCCGTCATACCTAAGGGAAGAAGGCAAGACATCGTCAATGCTACGATTAACTCTTCTTATTTGTGGAATTATTGCACTGTTTTACGCTTGACAACTAACATGCGTCTACAGCACATGTCTCGCGATGACAACTTAGAAAGCATGAGAGAATTTGCAGAGTGGGTTGCGAGTATTGGGGATGGTCTTGCAGGGCAAGAAAATGATGGAGTTGCTGAGGTCATTATCCCAGAAGACATGTTGTTAAAAACTATAGGTGATCCAGTTGCATCTATAGTAAATTCAACATATCCAGACTTCCACAATATTGCAAATGATCCAACGTATTTGCAGAGTCGAGCAATCCTCGCACCAACACTAGAAGTCGTGGATGAAATTAACGAATACATGACGGCGCTAAATAACGTCGGAGAAGCTAAGAGTTACTTGAGTTCAGATGCGGTTTGTAAATCAGATTTAAACGTAGACTTTCTATCGGACATGCATTCCCCGGAATTTCTGAATAACATACGAGCATCTGGTGTACCGAACCATGAGTTGAAGTTAAAGATCGGAACACCAATCATGTTGTTGAGGAATATTGATCCATCTTCGGGTTTGTGCAATGGGACAAGGTTGATTGTTACCCGACTTGGTAATCATCTTATTCAAGCTACTGTGCTTACGGGGAAAAATATTGGGCAAGAAGTCGTTATCCCGCGATTGTTGCTTACCCCGTCAGATACGAGAATTCCTTCTAAGTTTCAAAGGAAACAGTTCCCAATTATGTTTTCATATGCCATGACAATTAATAAAAGTCAAGGGCAATCGTTGTCTCAGGTTGGCCTTTTACTTAAGAAGCCGGTATTCAGCCATGGTCAGCTTTACGTCGCGCTTTCACGTGTCACAAATCGCAGAGGTCTAAAGATCTTGATATGCAATGATGACCAAAGCAAGATGAATCAAACTACCAATGTAGTTTATAAAGAAGTTTTCCAAAACGTATAATGTAATGCTTCCTTCATTTGTATTATTGTATACTTCCTCCCCTTTAATATTTCATGTTATATTCTTATTTTAATTGAATCATATCGAATTCCAACATGAATAATTTTCCTAATTATTGTAATTTTTTTTACGCCGTGCAACACACGGGTTCGAGTCTAGTTAACTCTAAAATTACAACACAAAAGGGTCCACGAGCAAAAAAAAATCAAATAGTTGGATGACATTGCCAGTGGCATTATTCTACCCAGATTCGCATCTGCCCAATCCTGACATTCCGACAAGCAACAGCTCCTCCAACCCAACCAAACCCGAAATTGAATTGAATTGAATTGAATGGATGTAAGTAACTGCACTCCATTGCCCCCACCCGATATATTCGCAACATTTTTCGGGGCATATTCCCCCGATTAAAAGAATACCGCCTCCTCCTTCCCCTCATTTTTAACTGTAAAAACCACCAAAAACATTTTCCCTTCTGCCGGAAAACCGGGGTGCCGGTTCTCGGAATTCGGCGCCCTTAGCATAAATTTTGCGATGGCGGTGGATTTCTCCGGGAGGTCATCAATTCATAATGTGCTGGAGAGAGTCGGGATCAGCCAGAAGCGGTGCAAGTACGAGATCCATGCTCATGATGAAGAAGATGGGACAATGGAGATGGTGCAGCTCGGGGCAGAGAGGACCAAAAATGTTCTCATTCTCATGAGCGATACCGGCGGGGGCCACCGTGCCTCCGCCGAGGCCATTCGTGACGCCTTCAATTTGGAATTCGGAGACGAATACAATGTGAGCTCACCTTGAATTGATCCATCCATTTGTATTCTTCTTTTAGCTATCTGAATTAACATGATTGTGTTGGTAGGATTAGTTGAGCTGGTTAATTATTTTAATGTCTTTATGTTTTCTCTCGAGCCAAAGGTCTTCATGAAACAAAATGTATACAGTACATCTGGCCGTACGTAGAACTAGGTACACCTGGCGAATATTCATTTTGAATCGACAGAATGTTCATTTTTAACTGTAGTGTTCATTCTGAAGCCTGCTCAGCATAGTATTCATTCTGAAACTTTTTTTTATTTACAAGTTTGTCATGATGTACTAGGAGGAAGGTATATCTGGTTGTACCATATAATTTGCCTTTTGAAAGAATGTGTTTACCTTTTTATGTGGGGTAACATCTGCATACATTCACCTTTTTATGCTTTGTGTGTGTGTTTTGGTTTTTTCAGATTTTTGTGAAGGATGTATGGAAGGAATACACTGGGTGGCCTCTGAACAACATGGAGCAACAATACAAATTTATGGTAAAACATGTGCAGCTGTGGAGTCTGGCATTTCATGGCACCTCACCGCGGTGGATACATTCTATATACCTTGCTGCCATTGCTGCCTTCTATGCAAAGTACATATATATATATATATATATATATATATATATATATATATATATATATATATATATATATATATAAATCAAAATGGATCTCTAAACTGTCTGCGCTTCTTTAATTAATGAAGTAGCAGTTAGTCAAGCAATGCAACTTTTGACATTGAGCCGGGGGTCTCTTTGGAAACAGCCTCTCTACTTTCGAGTAGGGGCAAGGTCTGCGTACACACACCCTCCCCAGACCCTACTCTTGTGGGATTTAACTGGGTTGTTGTTGTTGTTGTTGTATATATATATATATATATATATATATATATATATATATATATATATATATATATATATATATATATATATATATATATATACTTCCATGTACAGATGTATCATCATATGGATCTCTTCTTTGTATGTATGCATAGGCATAGACTGGCTTTTCTTGCGATTTGCTTATTGGATGCTCACTGTTGAATTGAAGGGAGGTTGAAGCTGGGCTGATGGAATACAAGCCAGACATTATCATTAGTGTTCATCCTCTTATGCAGCACATCCCACTGTGGGTTCTTAAGTGGCAAGGGCTTCAGACGAAAGTTATTTTTGTTACCATCATTACCGATCTCAACACTTGCCATCGTACATGGTAAATATTTTTTAACCGATACTGCGCGCAGATCATTTTCATCTATGCGCATTGGAGTTAATGCCGTAATTCTGAATTGTAAGAATATGGTTTTATGGTTAGGTTCCATCCAGGTGTCAATAGGTTGTACTGTCCCTCAGAAAAGGTCGCAAAGAGGGCACTCCTTGACGGTCTGGAAGAATCTCAGATACAAGTTTTTGGGTTACCTATACGACCCTCTTTCTGCCGTGCAGTTCTCTCTAAGGTGATTCAGCCTATACATTCGCATTTCGGTTTAATTATTGTTTTTTATGTGTCTATATGTATATATTAGTGTTCTATATACTGATACGTCTTAATTAGGATGAGCTAAGAGTAGAACTGGAGATGGATCCGATGCTACCAGCAGTTTTGCTGATGGGAGGCGGTGAAGGCATGGGCCCTGTCAAGAAAACAGCAAAGGCCCTTGGAGAAGCATTGTTTGATAAAACAGTTGGGAAACCGATTGGGCAAGTGGTCGTCATTTGTGGGCGCAATGAATCTCTTGCCTCCACATTACAAGAACACGAATGGAACATTCCTGTTAAGGTAACAACATATCTCAGTCTGCAGTTATTTATCCATTTCAAGACCACTCTCGTACTCGTATTCCATGCCAACAACTTTAATGTTTCCTCTTGACTCTTCTTCCAAATTAAGCATTCCACAACAACAACAAAGCCCAATATAATTTTATTTCAACTTCATTTGGTCAAGATGTACACAACTTTGCTGGATTTACTACCCAAAACTTCAAAGAAAGTACAAAGCAGAGAAAGTTTAGTGTGTCATTTTGATCTAGTCCGTTATTTATCCGAAGCTAAAACAATGACTATTTTAGCTCCATTGGCAATGGATGCTTCCAAACTAAATCATTCATTTAGGCCATATTTTTTTGAACGTAAATACATTTCTTTCATTGACAACCCCACTGTTCGAAAGATTACACCATCTATAAGCTTAGCAGCATACTATTTGCATCTATACAGAGAGTAATTTTTGAAATAAAAACTTGCATTCTTCACAGCCGCCTCCAAAGTGTAAGTTTTCTGGTGGATCTTCGCATTTCTGATCTTTCAAGTTTGATAGCAGTAGTTAGCCCAAATAGCAGCCAGAAGGTTCCTCCTCCTTTTGTTCTTTATATTCTTCATGTGTGTGTAAACATCCTCATACCCAGGTCCTTCCAACTTAAGTCCGAATCTGGACAGAAGTTGCAGTCTTAGTTCCTTGGGTATTCTGCATTCCCACATGAGGTGCTTGATGGTCTCAGATTCTTCTCCGCATATACCACACTTGTCTTCGATGTCCATGAACTTTTTGAGTTCAAATCTTGTTTTGAGTCTCCCCTTACAGATCATCCACATTATGAATTGGTGTTTAGGGTGGGCAGGTTTGCACCAAACCCATTTCACCCAATATGGCCTGTTTCTGTTTCCCATGAGCCACTCATACCCTTTACGGATAAGATATGGTGTATTATTGTTCATGCCATCAAAATCCTTTCTCACACTGAGCATCATTTTCCAATAGAATGGGCTATCATTTAGGCCATATTCATCGAATCAAATGTGTAGCAATTTAGCATGATGGCTGTTGACAAATTTTCATCATATGTAATGTAAGATAAGAGGCTTCGAGAAACAAATGGAGAAGTGGATGGGAGCTTGTGACTGCATTGTAACAAAGGCTGGACCAGGTACAATTGCAGAAGCACTAATCAGAGGGCTCCCCATCATTCTCAACGATTACATTCCTGGCCAAGTTAGTACACTTCACTTCAATTTAGTCACACTTGTGAATTTTACCAAGTTCCTGTTTACTTCTTCGCCATTGTAATTTCATGTTTTATTTTTGCACTTCATGCAGGAAAAGGGAAATGTATCGCATGTTGTGGATAACAATGCTGGTGTTTTCACACGAAACCCAAAGGAAACAGCTAGGATAGTATTGGAATGGTTTAGCACCAAGTGCGATGAGCGACATAGAATGGCTGAGAACGCGCTCAAGCTCGCACAACCCAATGCTGTTTTTGACATTGTGAAGGACATCCATGAGCTTGCAGCGCAACGAGGCCCTCTTGCTGACGTCCCTTACACTCTCACATCCTCGTTTTCTAGCTTGATATGATCATGTAAACTAGGTAGATTCGCATTTTCTTGTTTTTCTACCACTTCCAAGGTTTGTTTGTTGTAGAATAAGATTATGTACAGGACATGTTAATTAATCATCTCATTCTTTGTTAATGGTGATGTTCACCATAAACTCTTTTTTTTGGGTAAGAGTTGTTCAATTGATATGGCTGAATATGAAATTTTTCCATGTACTAGAAAAGTTTATTGTAGCCAAATGAATGGCTCAAAAGCTACTTATATTTCAATTATTTGAGTGCAGAATAAAAACATTTGCCAGCTTTCGACTGCTACATGTGCTCTAAAATACTTGGAGCTTTGATGAAGCATATCTATTTGTTGTAGGGTATAACCATAATGCTGTAGGGCAGTTTTGTGTTTTATAAATTTAGCTATCACATAGCTTCCAAAGGACATGCCAAGCTGTCATAACCTCCGAGGTGTCATAACTCATAACCACCAACTAGCATCACAAAAATTCCCAAATTGCCCTTGACAGCGTAGTCCGACAGCAAGGAGGGAGAGACGATTGTAAGAGTACCAGGGTTCGAATCCCAGGAAGAGCAACTATTTCTTCAGTGATGTATGTAAACTTAGGTAATATGTCCCGATACTGGATTACTAAAAAAGAAGAGAAAAACTCCTAAATTTGTGCACAACAAATTTCCAACCGGTGAAGTCTTGTAAATATTGCGCATGTGACTATTGTTTTTAGAAACTTATGTTTGAACCACATATGTCGTACATGATTTAAATGAATTATTATATCTAAAAAAACCTCTTCTAAATGATCTAAGTTTTGCTCTCGCACATCAACTCCCAAAATCCTAACTTCAGTATAATAGATCTAGGTTTTTTATAGCTTCTTCTCTTTTTTCGGTCATTGATAAGATAAATGCTCTTTCTTCTTGTTCTTTTTACAATGTTCTTTATTTTTGGTGTCGATATCGTAGTCGGTCATCGCCGCAAGGACATTGAATGTTATGGTCATTGTTCTATTTCTTTAAAAAAAAACAAGGTCCATAGGGAGTGAACATTGATTAGGAGTAAGTTCGTGAACATTGAATTACCCACAATGTCACGAGCAGTGGATCGATGGACTTTCGTAAACATAGTGTAGAAAACGTTAGAATCACGAAGACATTGAAACCGCAATGGACATTCAATAAAGGAGGAAATATAATAACAATAGTTATTTCTATTGAAACCAGATCGGATCTGAAATATTTTTAAATATAATTACAATTATATTAGATTAGATTAGTAACTTAACAAAAATCAAAAATCCAATCAGCTCTAAACAGCAGGGCCGAGAAGTCCGAAACAGATCATCACTCCTCACGACCGCCTCTTGCCCCGACTGCCGGAAAACACACCGCTCCCAAACTCGGCATCTTTCTTAAGTTAGATCGCCGGAGATGCGCGTATGCCATCGTATCCCCGCCTTGTGCGTGAATTCATAGCGATCGGCATTTTCCTTTTCGATTGACGATAGCAAGGTTTAGTTTAATAAAAATGGTACGTGAATCGTTATTTGATTTATCTTTTTGCGTTTTTTTTTTGCTCTCCCTTTTCTCTATCTTATTGGATCTTGTAGTCCTTGATAAAAGGCAGTGGAATACTGGATATATGAAATTGTGAGTTTACTTTGTAGGTTATTTTCATTCCTTGATAATTTTCATTTTTCGAATTTTTATGGTTTCCAATTCTAATGCTAAGCTGCTTTCGGAACCTCCTGTTAGAATTAGGGATGGAAAATGATCTGGATCTCATTATATCTTGATTGTGACTGGATTTGACTGAGAATAGTTCTGTTCGTACTGCTTCAAATGGAACTACACCTTAGGGCTGACTATGGTCATGCTTGACCATTGATGAATCTTTGATCCAGAATTATGGTCTCCTGACTCTCCTTTGTTTCCGAGTTATTGTGATTGACTAGATATAATTTTTAAAGAAAGTATACATTTTGTACTTTTTCGTGCTAATAGATTAATCATCAAAGGAACACAATGGTTATGGACGGTATTAATGGAAACAAAAAGAAGCCCAGGGCTTTTAATTAAACAGTATGCGATGTCCATTGCAAAAAGGAGTTAACTTGCTTGGGACACCAACAACAAAAATCCTAACAAAATCAAATTGCAACCCATAGTGTTTGGGACTTATTTTGAGGAAAAATACGTCAAAATAATAAATTTAGCTTCTTTTGTTCAAATAAGACTCTTTTGGGACAATGTATGAGTTCGAAAATATGACTCTTTTCTTTTTGATGGAGGGGATATAAGATGCGGAGTAGCATTTAATATCAACTCTTTTTTAGAACTCCTACTATTTTTTACCGTATAGAAGTTGCAATTTGATTTTTGCTTAATGTAAGTTATACATTCTGAAATAAGCTCAACTAAATGGACCTTTTTTTTGTGTCTGATTGTTACTATGTTCTTGTCTAGTAATTTCCCACTGCCTTGTAAATTTTATCAAAAGTATGAATACAGAGTATTTTATAAAAAGCGCGCTGCATGCCATACTTCAGAATATGAAAATCTTTTCAAATGAACCAGGCTATACACCTTGCCTCTTTACAGTCCCATTCTATTTCTGCTCATAATTCTGACACATCTCCCTCGAATAGTCGAATCTGTTTTGGACGATCCTATGACTACTATTAGCAAGTTTGGTCTTGTACTGTAGCAACTGGCCCAGTTTTGATTCTACTCCAGCTTTTGTATGAAAATTTGATGCCCTGGTTCAGCCGCCCTTGGAATTCTATAAATTCCAATAACTGTTTTTGCCTGCAGGTGTATCACTCCAGTTTTGTTGAGGAAGAAGGTATTGCTATAGCTTGTGGATGTCCTTTACTACCACTTAAAAGCCATATAAAGGGGCCTGCTCCAGTGTCAGAACAGGGTTAGACTTGCCAAGCCATCATCTTTCCCTTAAAAAAGTGCTAATAATCTTAGAGGATTTTCTCTTGCAGTGATTTTGTTTTTGTGTGTGTGTGTGTGTGTGTGTGTGTGAGAGAGAGAGAGAGAGAGAGATATGATTATAATATGTTTTTTATGCAGATAGCACAGATATTATTGATGAAGCCATCACATTCTTTAGAGCGAATGTCTTCTTCAAAAACTTTGATATAAAAAGTTCTGCCGATAAGCTCCTCATCTATTTGACATTATATATAAATGTCGCATTGAAGAGGCTTGAAGGCTGCAGAACATTAGCTGAGGGAACTAAGGCTATAATAAACCTAGGACTTGAAAAGGTCCCTGTACCTGGGGAGTCTGGTTTTCCCTTCCCTGGTTTGTTCAGCTCACCGCAATCTCAAAAAGAAGCACGTAAGTGTAAAATTAAGTGTCTACTGTTTGGAGTGTTTGCTGTTGGCAGTGTATACTCATGGCTTCAATTTTTTGTGTTTTCTACTCTTCCTCTAACCTAAATACGGAGTAAATGATAGCTGAAGAAAATTAAAGGAGGGGATTTTTAACCCCCCCTTTTTGGTACAATTTTTATTTACAAAAATTGAATTTTTGCAACTTCATATATAGATCTTTTCAAATTTGGCTACTTTTAAATGCGGACATGTTATTAGAGTTTACTCCAGACTTTGTCTCAGATTTTTCAAATTTCTCCTTCGAATCCCAATTATACATTCAATATATACTAGTATAGTAGTATTTGTTTACTTGACCTAAAAAATATACGAAGTATTTGGTTTCTTGTCCCCCCCACCTGACCCAAAAAAGAAACATACTCCCTCCGTCCACAAATAAAAGTTACGGAGGGAATTACAAGGTAAAATGAAATGTTTTTAATTCAATTTTTTAAATAGGTATAGAAATAAAAAAAAAAAATTAAAATTTTAAAAGCTATGTCAAATGTTCTACTAAACAAGAGCTGACATGACTTTTGAAAAGTTTGAATTTCAATTGAACTGTTTATTGGAAATAGCTCTCTAAGCATATGAGTGGTATGATAATGGAATACTATTTATTACTTGATATTCTATGACGTACAAAATCTCATATCGAACTGTCTTTTGATCTCAGAGCTATTTCGGGATTACCTGAAGCAAATAAGGGAAGAGACAAGCGGGAGATTACTAAGTGTTGCCTACCGGGCGAATGGTACTCCGAACAAATGGTGGTTAGCTTTTTCCAAGAGAAAGTTTATGAACATAACTACTTCTTGAGTCATCGACTGATCTTGTCAATAGTTGCGGTAGGCCGTAAGAGTTTCCTTTTCACATTAACTGATTTGTTTTTCTGAATTTTGTTCTTGTTTGTCCATGTATTTCGTGTAAAAAGTCGAATCCGAGACTTTAACCTAACATTCTTATCATAGCATTGTCAAACACGAGTGAATTGCTTAATATAGTATGTATGTACTATAGTGGTTGCTTTTGGGAACATATACAACTGTCTCTCTTCCATTTACGTTCATCTGCCATTGAATATCTATTTGCATAAGTGTTGTAAAGTGTTCTATGGTCAAAAAAAATTTTACTTGCACATAATTGTTCTGTTTTTCCCAATGGAGAATGAAAGAATATATTTTTCTAATTGTGATATTGAGAATCACATATTGCAGCATCATGTATAAACTAAATAATACGGAGTGTCACTTTTTTAACGAGATTGAGATTCGAATGCGATAAGCGCAAGAAAATGTAAATCTACGTTATGATAATATTGCAATAAGAGGCTCCTTACTTTTTGAAAAAAAGCAAAAAATATACTCCCTCTTTCTCGTACTAATGTTCCACAATTGACTGGTTACGAAGATTAAGAAAAGTAAAATTGTATGGATAGAGAGAGTATATCCACAACTGCAAAAGAGAGAAAGACTAACAACCACAAAAGCTTTTTTAAAAGTGGAAAGTGAAACTTGTTTTTGGACGGGTCAAAAAGAAAATGTGAAACATTATTGTGGACGGAATAGAGAGAGTATATCCACAATTGCAAATGGTTTGGTGTTCATCTGTCAATATGACAAGTTAGTGTAAAAACAAACACAGTTGACAAGAATCAAACTCGAGAATCAAACAGTCACCTGAGAAGAGGTAAATAGTGGATTTTGGTTAGTAATTTGTCTTTCCATACAGTTGATAAGAATCAAACTCAAGAACTATGGCACTCATTGCCTTACCAACTACGCAACACCTACCAACTAGATGTTAGTTTTCATAAAATTATTTGACATAAATCGCCCATTTGTTCATATTCTAGATGAGAACTTTAGATTTAGAATTGCTTCATACATAGAATAACTTGTGCATTGTTACAATGTTCGTTATTTGCCATATTTTGGAGTCACCTAAGACATGTTTGTGTTTATTACTCCCTCCGTCCTAAAACTTTCTTCCCAGAGCACTATTCCAACTTCACGAAAATTTATATTTATTTGTGTTTTTTCATGGCCTATATGATAAAATAAAATATTCTTGTCACTACTTGTTTTGTTGAACTTTTGATGTAGTTTTTAAATATGTATGTTTTATTTTTTATTTCTATACCAATATTTAAATAAAATAGATTGAAAAAACTTGGGATTTTTCTTCGTTTTGCGCAACGGGAAGAAAGTTTTAGGACGGAGGGAGTAATCTATTTTATGCTCCGTGATCATTAATTAAATTAATACCGTACTCCGTAAATCTTTCAAAAAAAATAACTCCCTCCGTTCTATATAAGTGTTCCTATTTTGACTTTGTGTAAAAATAAGGAAGTGTTAAATTGTAGTTGACTTCCAATTATGTCATTGATGTGATGGTAAAAGTAAGATGTGATGGATTGAGTATTAGAGAAAAAGTATGATGCGATAGATATGGTATGAAAAAAGTAAGGGTAAAAGTGTTTTTTAATAGAAAGTGGAAGTGTTTTGTTAGAAGTAAAAAAAATAAAAGAGGAAGAGTTTTTGAGAATGGAGGGTGATGGGTGTATTCCACCCACGACCGGTCAAAGGAAGAGACCAATTAGTTGACCGGTCAATCTCGAAAGTCTTGGAAGGGAGACTTAAATCGTCAGCAAATCGATATGTAATCGGCCAAAAGATGACCGGTATACTTCACGAAAAAGTATACCGGTCAAACTACGTTGTCACCATATTTATTCCCAAACTTCGATGAATTCATCCCTCGGGGATTACCTGGTGTAGTTTCTAGGGTTGGAAAGTGTCGGCAGAAGAGAATCTAAGAGGGCTTGGCGTGTAGCGACCCATGTCAGTAGAGGACAACTGGAGATGCTGAAGAATCCATCCAATGCACTACTCGACAAAGGGAATAATCCCCCTCACAAGGCGACAAGGCAGCTCAAGTACGAAACCAGTCACCTCGCACCACATCAGCAGCATGCCCCCACGTGGGCGCACGTGGTCTTGTCCCTCATAGCCTAGTATAAATACTCATGTAAACCTCAGAAAGAGGGATCCGAATTCATTCTCTCTAAATTCCCTTGTAAAAGCACCCGTGCATTCTCCGTTATAATATAAATTGGGCTACAGGTGTTCCACCTAAAGTCCTACCGGTCAATCTGCGTGTTTTTACCTTTCTTACTTTACCAAATCAAGCAAACTATTCTAGACCCGGTCTAGTATAGTTTAACCGGTCAAGTAATTTACGCCATCAGAGGAGTACTCCGCAACACTCGTACTACAGTCAAAAATTTGAAAATGTCAATAAATTGTCTGTCTTGTCAAAATCCTCAAAATGAAATGGAGTACTCAAGTGCGAAACTCGGGGGGTAAAATTGACCCGATCATGAAATGGAGTAAATATGCGCCTTTAACTTCATGATTTCCTCTACAGATTCTATTCGGTTATTATCTGGACTCCGTGTCTAGGAAGAAACCACTTTATTTTTTCATCTATGTCAAAAAAAAAAATGTCTTCAATTTTTTCTTGCCACAAATTTCTTCTTTCCATATACTCAATCTCTCTTCTGTTTTTTTTATATCCAAATACTACTTTTTTACATTTATTTAAACTTCATAAAATCAAACCGTAGCATTCTAATGCAGCAAAGAGAATATTATACTCTCTTTATTGTCTTATTTTGATTTCACAATATTTATAAAATTGTTAAAAAATAAAAGTGAATAGTTGAAATTAATTTAGAAAAAAATTATGAACTACATATTACTACTTTATTAGGAAACTAAAGAAATACTCCGTAAGATAAAAAAAATTTCAAACAGGCTGAAAAAGAAAGCGGGACGATTAATTCGGGAGGGAGGAAATATAGATTCTTTGCCTCAAAAACTTTACCCAATTTTCTTTTCTTGGACATCTAAAAAAATATTTTACTTATTTTCTTTCTTTTACAACATGTGAATTACAAATATACAAACTCTTTTCTTACGCTACATCTATACAAATTATAATCATACAATTTTCAACATTTTGTTTGAACTCATTGAAAGACAATGGAGAGTCCCGATTGTTTTGATACCAATGTTATAATATGATATCGAGCCATTTGGGAGTCTTACAGTGCTCCGTTGGCTTAGGACCAAGTGACCAAGGCCTACTCCCCCCATCCATCTAACAAACCCAATCACTTGCCCGTGGGGAGCGGGGTGGGGGGGGGGGGAGAGAGTTGATCACGGACCTAGCAGAGCTCATATTATACATTTAAAATGTTTTTAAAGAACAATGGAGATTAACTATACTAAAGCACCATTGAGATTAAAAATTCTAAAGCACCATTCTCTCCATGCACCATTAGTTTCCAAAAAAAAAGGAGAGAATTAGACAGCCACTCGTGGGAATTACTTGGCCACGATATGGTCTCTTCAGATTCACATGCCATACTAAGTTAGTCTGGACAAGACAGAGATTCCAGCTTCCGTTGCGCAACTAAAACTAATGACGCCAACGATCTGCTGGTCAAGTAGGGTCAACCCGAGGTTTGGAAAGGAAAAGGGTTTAAAAACCCCACCATGGAAGCACTTACCAAGCTGAAAATCACCAGATTCCCTTGGTGTCATTAACACTTGGTGGCATTAACTCTCTCTATGAAGGATGCCCAGAATCCAACTTCTTCAGTACAAAATTTATAATGCTCCAGTTGAACCCACGGTATTGAAGCCAACGGATGATCCTAGATTTCCGCGTCTCCTTGAGCATCTCACGACTTCGTAGCCATTGTTTCGATGCCTGGACAAGAAGATGATCCATTGATGGTTTGGACATACCAGATCCTGGTTCTTGCTCTTCTCCAATGTCACCATCCTTGAAAACAAGTTTTATTGCCCTGTCTGCATGCATCTCATTTACTCCTTTACTGATCAAGGCCTGTCCCAAAATAAAACCCGTTAATTCGATATTTGGTGAGAATTGCAGTGACTGACAATGGCTATAAGGAATCCTTCAATCAAAAAACATACACAAAAAAGGGGATGTGGAACTCAACCATCCAAATTGTCAAATAGAGGAGATTTTGCTTTCCAAATAACCATGTAAATTGAATGTGAACACAAATATTGGGAGTAGAACTCTATACTGTTTAAATTGGTATTTAAAACAAAAATCCTCTGCTCATACACATGTATTTAAGTCTAAACACTTCAAAGTGTCAACCTTCGTCACTCAACCAGTTGAAGATTAAAATTTTGTTACAAACAAATTTGACTTGAATGTAATGAACTATATAATAGGTCTTGAATCATGTACAAGAAGTTTATCTTAACTTGTAGAACTCATTGTATTTGTTATATAACCAAAGAACTTGAATAATGGAGCTAGTCCTTCCATCTCATTTTCGTGTAGTAACTTTATGGCTTGCATGGCTATCCATATGGACACGTATATTTGCCCCTTAGCATAGCAAATTCGCAATCATTCCTTTGAAATTGAATTGTGATAACTAAGACACTTGACACGTTGCCTCAAATCTTGTTTTTCATGAACAAACAAAGCAAATGGAGTTCAACTTTCACCCAAGATATAACTATGTCTAAGTAAATCAAAACATTGTAATATAACACTAAGTCTCGAATGGTTTTACCATTTCCACCAAATCTTTGCAAAGTCCAAGGATAGACTTCATATTCAAAACATTGTTATTCAACGGAGATTGTTTAATATATATTCAGTACATAGGTTGTAGAGTGTTTCATGCAAAGCATCTTACTCTCTTTGCTTTATTCTGTACTAGTAAGGCTAAAGCATCTTGGCTATTGTATGATTATTTTCTAGTAATACACTAATGCTAAGCTAAGAAACATTTTCAGCAATTTACTACTCCCAAACTTAAATGGTGTTTTTTAGTAGTGTTGTCAAACTGAAGTTGTGCACAAGTGTAGGACTATGGGATTTTAAAATTTTCATTATAAATGATCTAATGACTATGGTGTTATGGCCATCACCCATTCCAATGAGCAACCTAATGAACAATTGGAATACTCTATAACAGGAGAGCCAGGCTTAGACAACAATTCAATCCAAAAGGTTCAAGGGCCTACTTGTTTAATTCGTCGTGGACCCCAGCATGAAGAAGACCATCTTGATCTAGTAAAAGTTTCCGCATATAGGCCATCATTGAGTAGACCCCTGTAACGAATATCAATAATTATTAACAATGTACTAAGTTAAATAAACAAGTTTCAAAATCAGATACAAATCAGATACAAGTTTCAGCCTCTTAATGGTTCAGATGTCTGAATGGTTCAGCACTTAATGGTTCAGACTGTTTGTTTCAGCCTCTTAATGGTTCAGATGTCTGAATGGTTAAGAGATTTGCCTATGAATGGTTAAGGGGCTGTTTGTTTCAGCCTCTTAATGGTTCAGATGTCTGAATGATTCAACACTTAATGGTTCAAACTGTTTGTTTCAACCTCTTAATGGTTCAGATGTCTGAATGGTTAAGAGATTTGCCTCTGAATGGTTAAGTATTATACAGAGTCTGAATGGTTAAGAGCTGTTATCTGAATTGATCAGACATTTGCCTCTGAATAGTTAAGCAATATACTAGCTCTTAATGGTTCAGACCTCTTACTGGTTCAACACTTAATGATTCAGACCTCTTACTGGTTCAGCACTTACCCATTCAGAAGTTGCCAAACAGCCCCTAAGTATTATACAGAGTCTGAATGGTTAAAAAGACCTCTTATCTGAATTGATCAGACATTTGCCTCTGAATAGTTAAACAATATACTAGCTCTTAATGGTTCAGACCTCTTACTGGTTCAGCACTTAATGGTTCAGACCTCTTACTGGTTCAGCACTTACCTATTCAGAAGTTGCCAAACATCCCCTTAATCCATGAGAACTATGCCTCTCTCAGTTTTCATAACTTCCCTTACCTTTTCAATATAGTGCCAAGCTCATTCTTTAGCTCTTTTGGTCCTTGCAATGAATAATCTTTAAAATTTTCACCTTAATTGAGGGTATTTATCTTAACAAAATAATAAATCCATCACCACAAACCATCCAAATGTCTTTCCAAAGAGGACTAAAATTTATCGGCATGTTTCCTAGAGTAAACTGAGGTCTATTTGTAATGTCGCTATAGGCCTATACGAGTATAAGGTATACACAAATCTCGCAAAACAGGCTAGCTCTTACCTCTTAATGAGCAATGACATGTTTTGGCTGGTGACAGAGGTAAATAACTGGAGACAACATTGGATAAGACAGAGGCATAGTCAGTGCCCTTAAGGGGCATTTGGTTTGGATTATCTTAAAATAAAGTTCGGTTTTAGAATTACATCCTTGGAGGTGATATAAGATAATAAGATTAGAGAATGTGAAAGTATATCATGTGTTTGGTTAAGAGACTTCAGAGCGTGGAGTGTAATACTCATAGTCATAGTTGTATTAACTTGCTTGTTTGAAGGTTATGTATGTTCGAATACGGAAAATGAGTTATAAAATGTCCATGTACAATTATACACCACGGTTCTTTTGATATCAGTTACCGACTGATCTTGCCCTATGGTACTGCATTGGGCACGGGACAGGGTCCCAACCCCCTGCCCCTCCTACCCTACCCTATGTCCACCTCCCCCCATCCCCAGTTTCACAACATGATACCCCTACTTCTGTAGCAAATCAGTTAAACCCGTCCCTTGGGAGATCCACCTCCCACCCCGACTCATCCCCTGGTCTCGGACCCATTGGGGCACCACACACCCTCCTCCGGTCTGGGAAAACAACACTATATATTTAAACCTAGTAAAGTAAGTATAAAAAAGGTCCCCACAAAACTGTATAGTTAACTACATTGTCTGACTCAAGCTTATTTACCTGGCACATAGGTCCGTTATCACTGAACCAATAGAACAATTTGGAAACTTCTTTCCTTGGAGTTTCTTCATAAGCTCTACCGCTGTTAATGATCTGTATGGAAGAGCAAGGCACTTCAGAAGAAATAACAGTGAGTAGAAAGAATAAAGGCACATGGAAGGTATCATCATCAATTAGAGGAAGATTAATAGGGGTGTATTGAATCAGGATTTTGATGGATTTTTTTGGATTCTTAAAATCTGTAGGTATTCAATTCAGATTTTAAAAAGTCATTTTAAATCTGGATATATTCAATTGAGATTTTAAAAAGTCCGAAATATGATGGTATTAAAAAATTGATGGATTTTTTAAGATTTTTAAAAATATAGATTTTGATGGATTTTAAAGCATTGGATATAAATATAAATCCATTCCCAAATCTCATCCAAAAGAAAAAGATTTTATAAATTCCTTCGCTACTCCTTTCCTTCAGCCGACGGTCTTCTTCATCGGACATCTTCTTCCTCCGGTCGTCTTCTTCATCTCTCCTTCATTGTCTCCTTCCTTCCAATCTGGATCTTTAAGGTAGGTTTTTTCTATACTCATCTCTATCATATTGTTGATTCTTGGGTCTCTTCTAGATTGCCCTAATTGTCTCGCACAAAGACTTTTTTTAATGAATTTGGCCGGACTGTATTTTAATCAATTCGGCATACTTTCTCCTCCTTTTTGACAGATTAATTTGACCGCTGGAGTTCTTTTTTTATTGCTTAATTTGCCCCCCTGCTTTTGAGGGGGAGTATTGCAATTGTGTTCACCCCTGCTCTGTTCCTTATATGTAGCTGTATGGAATGAAAACCTACCCCTTTTAAGTTGAATACCTACCCCTTATATATATGTTCACTGTTGTAATTGTGTGGCTGAATGGTTATGCCCAGCTTATTCCCCACATAGGCACACACATTCACTTTGTGTACTAGTTGCTCTTCTAAAATGGTTATGCCCAGCTTATTCACCACTTTGTATGATTAATTGGATTAATTGTCTTTCCGCCATCATTATGAATTTCTCGTGTTAAATAGTTTTGTAAATAGTTTTATAATTTTTGAATAGCTGCTCTTGTATTATTTTCCAACAGTAGGCTTCAATGTTGCTGGCTCTTCTGTTATTGGGATCTTATGTATGGGCACTTAGGTTTTCAGTTTTTAAACACTTTCAACTTTATCATTTTGCTTTTACTAAAACATCTCGCAGAAAAGCCTACTCTCATATATCATTTTTAAGATTCAGCACGTTTAATAGATTGAATATTTTTGCTCAAGCACAGAATCCAAAGAAAGTAAGGATCCACCCATGGAATGCTAAAAACTATGATGGCTTAACCATAAAGTAAGTCAAGTGACTATTAGTTTTTCCTTTACTTCTATTTTTCACCCCTGATTTTGTATTTTATACTAAAACAAAATGTGTTTGTGTATCTCATTTGCAAATTTATAATATAGGAATAAGAGAAGATATAAAGTATTGGGGACACTTATTGTATAGAAGTTGTTCAACAATATTCTACCACAGTTATTCATTTTGTGTTATTAATAGTCATTTGCAGGTTCTCATCATTTGATTGGTTTGAGGAACCATGATTCAAAAGCTCCCTCTGTATGTACCTTTGGTTTGTTTCTTTGGTTGGATTTGTTTCCCTTGTCTATGCTTAGAAGGTTAGAGGCAAATGTGGTTATACTGGACGTTTTGAAGGGAACCCTATTTACCAACCTGCATTTAGGGGGAGATACATGTTTGTTTGTTGAGCAACAATGACATCCAAGGCCATGGACTGACTAGACAAATTTATAGATCAGATGCAGCATTTCTGAAGCCACAACAGCTAGTTATGAGGCCTGGGTTTTTGTGTATTTGATTTGATCAAATAGAGATTGTACATTTCTTTTCTGGATATTGTGTTTTGCAACTCTCTGTATTTCATATGGGTTTTGTATTTCAAGGAATTGGGCATTACACAACATGCCTTTGTATTTTTTTCTCTTTTTAATAATAGTATTTTTTAAAAAACGTTTATGCACAAGTATTTTGTAGTAGATTGTATAAATTATGTTTCAAATAATAAATGTTTTAGACAACGGATAAAAATATGCGGTGTAAAAGCATTACTTTACACACCCGATAAAATTGGCCTTACACGGCAGAAAATATCCGCTATATATTTAACCGATAGGAAATGTATTGACTTTAGACAGCGGATAAATATTCACACAATCACACAGAATCTTATAAAATCCTAGTGATAAAATACATTAAAATCTATCAAACTCTGCATAGATTTAAAACAATCCATAGATTTTACATAATCCATAGACTTTAATCAATCTATCGAAATCTTTCATAATCCTAATTGAATATACCCCCCTAAGTATTATTATGTCTAAGTGTCTCAACTAATTCAAAATAGTTAACTCTTCAATTAAATTAAAGTAAACCAACAAGCTTGAGTGCAATTTTGTTCACTATCCTAAAAGCTGGTGATATACCCTCCAGGCCTCCACTTTGGAGGGCGAAAGGAATGGCTTTAAATGAAAGTTTTGAAAATAAGTGCTTCTGTATTATACTTATTCACCAAAAGCTCCATATGAGTATAAGTTTGGTATATTTTTATATTCTTATAAATTACTTTATAAGCTTATAGGCAAGTATAAATGGTAAGAGGAAAGATAAAATAGAGCATAAAATTGATTGTGGACATGAGAAGAATAAGTAGAAAAATGGTTGATATTAGAGAGAGAAATGTAAAATATATAATCCTTAAAAAGAAAAAGTTTACCAGAAGTGAAAAAGTTAAGTGTGAAGTTTATTTTGGGACGCACATTTTAAAAAATACGTTAAGTTTTTTATTGGACTGAAGAAGAATTTCACCCTTGACATTGATTATGATGTTCACCCGTCTCTAAGCTACGTTGCATGGAGACGGGGCCAGGAACAAGGAAACACCAACTTTTCCAACCATACAAAGAATTTGAGTGTCAAGACATCCTCAAGTACCTAAACGGAGATGTTTCAAGCACGGGAAGCCGCACTTATTTTGAAGAACTTGTGCAACATAGCTTTTAGAAGGTAAACAGAACTACACTCGACAAGGTAAACTTCAGTACATTGTATTACCTTGCAGCAAGCAGTTCTATTGCCACTCTTTCCAAATCTTGTTTAGATGCACGGTCAATCAAATTATCCAACATGCCTTTTTCATTCTCTTCCAACAATTCACTGCTTTCAACCCCTAAATCACCACCATTTTCCTCCTCCAACTCTGAAATTCCAATTCCAAAAGGCGATTAAGACTTCCAGTTTTCATGGAAATTCCCTTGCCCACTCAGAAACACAAACCACTGCAAAAAATGCTTTTAGCATCAGAAAGCACACCTCTTCTAGACGTCCGGTTCACATGATTATGCTTTCCTACACCCACCACATCTTTTGAGGACAAAATATAAGCTTTAGAGTCTTCAGCATTCAAGGGAGACTCAAGAATACATTTCTCTGTTAATGAAGCGCTGTTGCGCTTGTACTTTGAGAAGCAAATGCTACTAGACTTCTGCAAGCTAAACATGAAATCATTGTACGGAGTATCATTTAAGATGGCCAAATCCATTTAAATGCACTGCCGCCAAACACAGATATGAAAATGCATATGAATCTATAAGAATGGCCTACCTGTGGATCAGATTAAGCCTGAGATGAAGCTGAATTGCATTCTTACAGAAGAAATTTCTCAGGGAACTCGTCATTCTATGTTTAATAGGGTTTGTTCAAATTCGAGTATACATACTCGTATTACCCAATTATTGTCAAAAAAAAACAACATATTTGTACATTTTGACTTTTTTGATTCAAATTGGAAAAACTTTGAGTTTCATTTTTAAAAACTGCAATGTAATTTAACATGACTCTATTGGATTTATCGTATTTAGAATTTTCAAAATTTTATTCGTTATGTTAATATGAAATATAAATTGAGATTAGTTGGAGTTCAAAGTTTGTCCAAAATTTAAAAAAATTCAAATTGGATTACGAAGTCATTAATGATGAAACAAATAAGAACATCTTTAATCTTTAATGTGAAGTGCTTCAAAAATTGTTTACCCCAAAAAAGGTAGAGTGGAGATTATGTGAATCACTACTTGCTTCATTTTTAACTAGAATTAATGGGTGAAAGCACTAAATCTCAATTAAGAACTCTTCTTAAGTAATTTCCACTTAAGATGCTCTAAGAAGACAAATGAAATAGTACAAGGTAATGTAGGTAAAATTGTAAATGAGTAATTCCTTTATGAAGAAATCAAATTGAATGAATTTTTAAAATGGTCCTTTTTAATAAGATGTTTTCCCAAATTAGTCAACACTTAAGCAATAATTACTTGAATGATCCTTTATAATTTAGATTTATTTCCTATAAATTTCTCTCCCAAAAATGTCTATCAAATCTCATTCAAATATAAGGTATTTTGGTATTTTTACCAACCAGACTAAAAGTATGTTCTAGAAATACTCATTTATAATTAAATATGTTTTCAAACTGATAAATTTTAAGTAAATGTTTTCCCCATATGGAGTCCATGAGCATACTTGGGGTGAGTTTGTTCCTCGTGCAGCCACTCACTTAATTTGAAAGGACTATTTTAAGAACTTATTCATAGTCTAGATTAAAAAAGATACCACAATACCCTCTATTTAACTCTTATTTAATAGATATTTTTGCTAGATGCTTATTTAGTAAATACATCTCAATTACAAAAGACTACGTTTGATGGTGTAAATTACCTAACCGGACCAACAGTACTAGACCTGGTCTAAGATTGTTTACTAGATTCGAAAAAATAAAAAGTAAAACACTCAAAGTAACCAGGAGGACTGTAGGTGTAAACACATGTAGCCTAATTAATATTCGAATATAGTAGAATGCACGGGAGCTTTAACACAGGAGTTTTAGTGAGAAGAAATCGAATCCCTTCATTTGAGGGTTACACAGGTATTTATCGTAAGCTAGAGGAGACAAGGCGCTGCATATCCACGTCAGGGCACGTTCCTGGGTAGTGCAAGGTGACTACCTCTGTCATTTATTGACCTTGTCATCTAGCTAGGAAGGTTACTCCTTTGTCGCTTAGTCGGTTGAACTGATTTTTCGAATATCTCCCATTATCTTCCTTTGAATTTGACCGCTACAGTCCAATTCCCTTTGGATTTTTCCTTTAATTGCCGACACTTTCCAACCTTAGAAATCATACCGGATAATTTCGGAGGGATGGATTTACTGAAATTGGAGATGAACGAGGGAATAAAGTAGTTTGACCGGTAGACTATCCGAAGTGTACCGGTCAAATTTCTGGTCAACCAAGTATCGCTTCACTGATGATTTAGGTCTCCTATCCTAAAGAATCGACCTTGACCGATTGAATATTTGAATGTCTTCTTTGACCAGTTTTGGGTGGAATACACCCATCAACATTAGTAATTATTGTTTATTGAAAACTTATTACCTAGATTCTCAAATCTTTCTATTGTTCGGTAATTCACTCTTATTATTACGATAAGCAAGGGAATCAAAAGTAGTCGAGGTACTATTTTGATTGACTGTACCCGTTAACAACACTTTTTCCTCTCGCATAACATAGAGAATTTGCACATAGGGGTGGACACGGTACGGTTCCGGAACCGCCGGTTCCGGTACCGCCACCCCTTGGTACCGGTACCGTGACCGGACCTGCCGATACTGGTTCCGGTACCCGGACCGGCGGTTCCGGTACCGGACCGGCCACCCCCAATTTTTTTTTTTTTGTTTTTTTATTGAATTTTGTGAAAAAAGGAGCAAAAAGGAGATGGAGAAGGCTGAAAAAGGAGATGAAAAAAGCACCTGGCCGGAGATGGAGAGCAGAAAGGAGCAAAAAACGAAAAAAAATAATTAACCGGTACCGGTACCGGCGGTGCCGGTAACGAATTTCGGGCACCGGAACCGAGACCGGTTGTGGCGGTACCGGTGCCGGTTCTCGGAACCGTTTCGCCGTGCCGGTGTGCGTTACGGTGCTCGGTACCGGCGGTACCGTTTCCGGTGACGGTACCGAACCGGTACCGTGTCCAGCCCTATTTGCACACATCTAGTTTGTGTGAATTAGCCACTTACATTTTTGAATTATATCTTGGATTAGTCCTCTAATGTCATTTTTTTGCTCTTCTTCAATCGAATCGACTACTCTCTTTGAGTTGCTACGTATGCTCTTCTTTGACCAAGCCCATTTAAGCCCTTTGAGGATCCTCATGGCTTCAACTTCCTCTATATGATTTTTCTGAAAGATAAAGTTATTTGTACCCCAAGAATTTGTACCCTATTTTATACACCGCAGGTGTACACCAATATTTTGTATTGGTATAATGCTAATTTTTGTTAATGCACCAACACTTTATGTCAGTGTGAATTTTTGTTAATAAATTATTTTTAAGATATTTTTTTCATTTTTCTGTTTCGAACAAATTATTGACAAAATTATTTCTCACTATTTAAGAATATCCCTAAATGACTTATATATCATTTAAGCCATTTGACTTACACAAAAAAAATGTTTAACTTATAAGCATCTTATAAGTTATAAACTAGTGTTAACATTGTGCTTCGCACGGGCTCGCATACATTCTAAGACTTTGACAATCTATAAATATAATTTTTTATTTTAGTTATCTAATAGTGATAAAATATGTTTTAAAATGGTGGAATATATATTAGTATGTTAATTTAAAAACAAAAAGTCTAATACAAAATCAATGGTCATTGAATGAAGTACTAATAAAAATGGTTTTAGTGAATAAAATATTATAATAAAAAGTGGACTAATTAAATAATGATACACCATTAGAGATGTAACATAATGTCACTTGTCACCCTTCAATTAAACCAACTTTATTCCATTTACTTTGTTGAAAATATACGTAGTACTAAAATAAATAATGTAAAAAGATAAAAGTTTTGAAGCAAAGTTTTTAATTCATAAATATGCATATGTGATTAAATTTATATAATCATTTTTTGAGAAGGTAATAAACTAAAATAAATAGTGAATAGTATAATTATGGGAGTTAACTTAGAATTATTAGCATTTATTATAATAATTATACTCTGTAACTATGGCATGTTGGGAGTTAATTCTGAATTATAATAATAATCATCGTTTGCGCTTGTTTTTTGGAATTTTCATATAAATTTTTAAAATAATTGTCTACCTCCATCCTTTCTTTTTTATTTTTTTAAAGATTAGTCTAACTTTAAATAAAAATAAAAAATAGATATAAAAAATAAAGAAAATGATTAAAATAGCTAAAACTATACAAAATTAATAAAAAATAAGATAATCAATAAAAAATTAACTTGAAATTGGTAAGAAATAACATAAAAAAATATGAAGTGGTGGGTTTTAAATTTTTACACACTATACAATGTATTAATCTACAACTTCTTATTTTTAGGATAAATTATATAGAATAATCTAAAATTTACTCGTTTTTTCAAAAAATAAGCAGTGGTACTTTAATACTATGTATAGTGCGTAAAATGTCAGAACCATATTTTTATTTTGATCCTTACCAGTTTCAAATTATGTTTGTTGATTACCTTATTTTTTTTATTTCCCTATTTATTTCATTAATTTTGTATTGTGTGAGTTACTTTTCTCATTTTCGTTATTTTGTATATCTATTTTTTATTTTTTCTATGATAAGAGTAATCTTTTAAAAAAGAAAGAGAAATGGATGTAGAAAGTAATTTTTAAAATTTAAATAAAAATTTCAAAAAGAAAAATTAAAAAATAAAAATTCATCAAAAATAACTCCAGCTTTAGTTTGTTACGCAAAAAATACTGTTTTTGTTAACCCGTTGTGAGCAACTTAACGCCAATCCAAAGCTCTCGCAAATTTCAGTAGAGTTGAGATTATTATGCATCACAGTAAGATGTAAGATTATTTTTGAAAGACCACGTAACGGTGGAATTACTCCAAATAATTTTTCTAATGATAATAATACACCAAGGTTCCCATGACATTGGGTTCCAATGTCATGGGATGACCCGGGGCGCTCCGATGCCCGTTCGTAAAATTGACAGTTCCTACCCCCCTAACCGCCCCGGTAAACCCTCCTACCCCGCCCCGACCCGAACACGCTCCCTCCCCCGTCAATTGCACCCCACAAGTTGATTTTGACTTTAAAGTCAAAATTTGACTCCAACGTCAAAATTAACTTGTGGAGTGCAATTAACGGGGGTAGGGTAGTGTGTTCGGGTCGGGGCAGGGTAGGAGGGTTTACCGGGGGGTTAGAGGGTTTACAAATGGAGGATGTATTACTCAGTATTTTTAACGTTAAGCTTGAATACTGATATACAGAAGAAGCAGCCAATGCACTCACTCACTTAAGCCAGATCTTCAGCTTAAAAGGTCAAATGACACATTAAGATAATTGAAGAAGATAAACAACTGAATTATGTCAGTCAACAGGCACAGCTTGACCAAACACTCAATGGATAAGAGTGTCAACCCAATGATACACACAACAATGTGTGAGTATACAAAACCAGACTTATTCAAATAATAAGACTTTTGCAGCGTTGCCAAACAGGTTTTTCACCTGCAGAAACGGCCCATGTAAGAGAAAAGAATCACGTTATCGACAGCCAAACATCCACAGGAAGCCAAGAAATTTACCTGTTTTAAAGAAAGTCCCAACTTCTCCAAATCATTAAGCTGCAAGAGAAAAGAATGCAATAAGTTTAAAAGAGAATGGTAGGTTTTTATCTTTCCTTGTTCGTTTTAAAGGTATTTGTTGTGAAAGGCGTTGTTACCGTTTTCAAAGGGCTTCCTTCTCTTAGTTCAAGTATATAGTCAGCAAGTTTATTTCCTATTCCCTGAAGATTGTTTAAAAATGAAAATCAGCAACTTATTTATAATAAAAAAAATTGTTAACAATTACTGGTATAACTGTTCTATTGCTTACCCTTATCTCCAGCAATTCCTCCCTGCCAAAAAAGTGGGGAAATGCATGATGTCTCTTGAGCACAAAAAGATGGGTGAATAAAAAAACAATGTACAACAAGAAATAGTTACCTGCTTGCTGTGTTCAAGAATTCAATGTACTCCTCAGCAAAAAAGCTCTGCATGATGGATAATACTCGAAGAATCAAAACCAATGTGCAGAAACATACATTAGTTCATGAGAGCAGAGTTTGCTGCATACCTTAAGGTTGGAACTTTGTGCATTGATTTTTTCAAGTGGTGTTCGGAGCACTTGAAGTGTACTATCTACATTGTTCTTCAAATCAGTAAGTGAAACATTTCTCTTGTTGGCGGAAATACTCTCAATGCTTATGTTGGTGTGAATGGGAGAAAGGGCTTTCCTGGGTGGACTCTGAAATGCATTACCTTTCATAAAAGGTGGTGGTGGTCTTATGGGGTTCACTGATTCAACATTTGCAATTTTCTCATGCCTCGCCACTTGATCATCTGCACAAGATTCAGAGTTAATAGGGGGTAGAAAAAGGATTCAAACAAAACAAATATAGACAAGCAGCAAAAAGGTGTGCACCAGATTTACTATCATCAAACCCTTGTCCTCTATCTTCTGAAACTTCAAGATTCTTTTCTGTATTTCTTCTAGCATCCGCAAGGTTTAGTGCCTGCATTCAGAGTTCCTTAAATTTATCTCTCAGGGTGGATCAAGCTTAAATGGGGGGAAAGTCTAGCAATTTGGGTAGCACCACATAGTCACATGCTTTATGATACATCAGAATTTGTCGAATCAACATCATCCGGAGTATTAATTGTAAACTTAGAACGATAAGCACAAGATTTCAGTTTTATCAAAATGTATATTGCTCACCTCTGTAGCTGAGACAAAACAATGTCCACTGCTAATTAGGCTTCTAAAAGTAACATCAGGAGTCCTGCAAAAGGAAATGAAGTAAAATAGTGAAAAAAACTGATGAAACTACAAGTTAGAAGTTGCTAACCCAGCTAGTAGAAGCATCCCCTTACCTCTGCTTTAAATTTGAAGCACCCTGGTTGCTAAACAATTTAGCTTTAGATGAACTTGGATGCACATCAACTCTTTTTATCAGTGAATTTGGAGTTTTGCTAGTTAATGGAGAAGCATACACCTTTGGCTTTTGTGCACTTTTTGTCTTACCTCTTGAGTCAAGCCAAGCACGGAGCTTTGCTTCCATATCAACTTTAACCTTAGGAATTTCTTTTCTAGCTGAAGTTAAAGAATTAGAAATGTGCCTTGACCTTGCTGCTAAACTGACCGTATGAACGGACTCCTGGTACTCTCCAGGGTTCTTGTGAGTGGCAACGAAAACAAATTTCAAAGCTTTAGCAAAACTCTCATTTTCATATTCTTAACATATACAGACAGGGCATACAATTATAAGGGGAAAAGTCCTTACCAAACAAGAAATCATTAAAGCCCGACTTGTTCCTCCAAGCGAATCCTGTAGTACACGTGTCAATTTGCTTTCTCTATAAGGTATCCGCAGTTGGCTGTTATTCAATGCATGAATGACATTTGACAATGCAAAAAGGGACTGGTTTATCTTGGCACTCTCTTGAAGCCGAATTCCCTCATTGCAAGTCTTCTTGTTATCTTCATTTCCTAATTATATCGAATAAAAAAACACCACAAGTGAGTTACCTTGTGCATAAGAAATATTAGATACAACCAATCAGGTATACAATTCTATTCATGTGAAATACCTGCTAAATCAATGAGATTAAGTTTCCCAGTGATAAGATCTCCTGAATTTTCATGACCAGGTGTGGAAACAGATATGACAAGAGCACAGTGGCTCCGGCTAGAGAGATCATTAACATTGGTATGGGCAACTTTTCTCCTCTGAGTTGCAACACAGAATACCTCATAAAAGCCTTTCATTGAGCTAACTTCAACTTCTGCAAGTCCTTTCAGATGAACCTTCCCATCTTTGTCATCCAATATAGCAACTTCCTTATTTTTCAATTCTAGCAAATCATAGCATCTGTCCATGTAAATCTCATAGTATGAGATGGACACGGTACTTCGAGTGCTTTGACGAATGGAAAGAATTGATTCCATTGCAAGTGGGATTAGACCTGGTGTCTCGGCACTTCCCTATACAAGAGAATTGATTTAATGATTAGTATACTTTACCTTTATCTATAAGCTTGCATGTGCATTTGAGAAGGGTTGACAGAGACTGAGGTGTAAATAAGCTTGCATTTAGTAATATCACATCCTACATACTCACAAGTTTGATTGTACCTATGCATTTGTGGCACTATGGAGTGAATTTTTTATTCTAAAAATTGAAGGATGATTAAGGAGACAAATTGGAAAACTTCTTCAAGACAAATCATATGTGATGCAGATGCACAATGGTGGCTCACTAATACATACTCCACACAAGATAAGTTCATAAATTGAACTAAAGTTATTTTGAGACTACAAAAAAGAAGCAAGAATAGGAATACCTGCATGGTATAGGTTTTTCCACTCCCAGTTGCCCCATACGCAAATACAGTTGCATTTTGGCCAAGGAAAATCCCAGGGATTAAATGGCTGACTTCTTTGAGAAAAATTTGGCTGAGATTATTGTCTTCGTGACCGAAAACTCCATCCAACTTGTACCATTCATTTCGGCTAGGCCACAAGTAAAATACACCGTACCATGTTATATGATATCAGAAATTTAAAATGGGTAAAATGCGCCACATACCCAAATTTGAAGAGGCGCTACACTACCTAAGGGAAAAATCTTGCATCTAAGAATTCAAGTGTACCTAATCTAGCATATAAAAAGACAAAATTGTACCGGAGTACTATTTTCTCATCTTCCCCACTTGTGACAAGTTGGGCATATTGAATTCATTGCCTGAGTTGTAAGAAGATAAGGGGATATAAAATGATACTCCAAAAGCCTCAAAATCATGTTCTCTTTTTCTCTTTTCTGAGACATCCAAAAGAAGTTTACATTTCATTTTAAGAAAAAAAAGAATGGTGTAATTCATGTTACAAGTATTTCATTTCTCTACATAAATTACATCCAAACTAAGATTTCGTCCAAAAACTAAGATGAAACTTTAATTTGGGTGTATAATTTGATGATGGCACTTTTATCATTTCACATCTCACAATAGCCTTTTTTTAATCATTGGAGTGAGTGTGCTTCTTAAAAAATTTCACAGGGTCTCTCAAACTCATTTGTGTTATTACAGGGTCTACGATGCTAGTTCGACATTCCACAGGGGTCAGGCCCTCCAAATTTAAAAGTTTACAGAAATTAGTTCGACATTCCACAGGGGTCAGGCCCTCCAAATTTAAAAGTTTGCAGAAATTAACAGTGTGTGGTACACTTGTACCCAAAAACCAACACCAAGTACCTAGATTCATGATCTTTGAGATGAACAGTGACTTCGTCTGAAGTTTCAGGATCAGGATGAAGGACAGATGCAACACAAGAAACTGGGTTCCCATTTCTGGACGAGGCTTCTTGTGAAAGGAAGGGGCGAACTCTCAAAACAACTCTCACCTTAGAGGTTAAGGTGGAGGAGTGGGACGCGGGAAGTCTTTCCGGGGAGGATATATGTTCCATTCGGGAGGCCTCCATGCTACTCCTACATATCGCCATTTTCACAAAAATTTAACTTCCAGAATCTAATGATCAGTATTTGCATTCTAAAATGGGCAAAAAGTTTGTGCCCTAAACACAAGCATAATGAAATTGAAAACTGAGCACTTATGGAGTCAAATTAAGACAAATGGGGAACAGGAGGAGAAATAGACCTAGATTTCTAATAAATTCGAAAGAGATTTAGGATCAAAACATGAATTTAGTCGCCATTCTAATCGACTAAAAAAAGAATTGCACGGAAACTGAATGAGAAAGAGCAACATACTTCAAGGAATAAGCAAGATTTATGCGTTTACCTTTGGAATGAAGCAGGGGAATCTGAGAACAACTTTGTGTGCTCGGGATGTGGAGAAGGATTTGGCTTCGGAGCTCACACCAATAGAATTAGCAGACAGAAAGTTAGGAACGAGAGACACAGAAATGCCCGTTATAGAAATACAAGGGTTGCGCGGCTTGCAATTCAAATTTTCAAATATTTTTTGGTAGTAGAGATGGGGTGAGGCTACCCATTCCAACTTTGAAATCAGACTACTATATTCTTTTTGAAAATACCTAGGTGTACCCCAAATGTGTGGTTCAACACCACACACTCTTGCATGCAAAAAAATAAATTAATAAATAAAAGATAATGTTATTTGTACTCCAAGAATTTGTATCTCATTTTGTACACCGCATGGATGCACCAATAATTTGTGTAGGTGTAATGCTAATTTGTGTTAACGCACCAACACTTTGTGTCAGTGTAAATTTTTGTTAACGCATCAACACTTTGTGTCAGTGTGAATCATGAAAATGTCAGTGCATACCTTTGGTGTACAAATGAGGTACAAATTTTGGGGTACATGTAACATGCTCCATATATAAATAAAAAGGTGTGGGTAAAAAGTGGATGGGGTACATTTGGGGTACACATTTGGTGTACCCCTAGAAATGTGTACCCCTAGCATCCCTCATTTTTTTTATTTTGGTTGTTGTGATCAACATTTTTAAAATTTGACCATAAATTATGAAAAAATAGATTAAATTGTGATATAAATTTAATATTATTAGATTAATTTTGAAATAGAAAAATGCTAGGGTGTCCCCAAAATGGTTGTTACCATAGATGCACCGATGTTTCGCACATATGATTATCATTTGTGTCATATGTGAGAAGCATGGATGCACTCATGGTACTAACCATTTGGGGCACCCTAGCATGACCCGCATATAGTTTTGAAATATTATATTTTATAATCTATGTTTATATATAAATAGATATATTAATGGTATATGTGTTATATTAATGACGGTGAAAAATCAAATTGAACAAAAGAAATGGGGAGGGAGAATTTTTTTAAGGGCATGTTCTTTTGATATAAGTTTTTTTATAATATTATTGACTTTATTACAACTAGTAATTCACTCGTGCGATGCACGGGAAAGTCTATTTTCATTATCTTCTACTTCGTAATATATAAAGCCAAAGAGAAGAAATGAACAATAATAAATTTCTGCCTAAACTTTTTGGGCACGGGTTGAGTATTCAAATCGGGTATTGAGTTGGGTAAAGATGAAAATTGATCTCATTGGGCCAATGGGTTTTGAATGATTGAATTAGATTGGTTACTTTTTTTGTACCCGTGAAGACATTAAAAATATGTTTTAGGATATGTATTTTGACGGCTTCCCTTTCACTTTAATTAATAATCTTTATTGCCTAACATACCCCAATATAAAATCATCATTACTTTTTCCTAGGAAAGATATTCAAATTTTATGTTTATAAACAACAATTGCCCAATACAACCAATTCATTTCCCCACTATTAAAACTTTGAAAATTTGATATTTCTCAATATGGCTCCCAAACGTGTCATCTCAGGTCTTTTACGAACGTTGGTGAGCTAAAAAAAGAACCACAACGACATTGCTATCCATGTACGAGATGTTTGTGTCTACCACGTTCAGCCTTTTGGAAGAAATATTGAATTATTGGTGATATTATTTGTACAATAAAAAGTAGATCAAATAAGTGAAAGTATAACTTTTTTGTTAGTTGTATTTTAATTATTGGTGATATTATTTGTTATCTGAATTTGTTTTTTTACACTTTTTGTGTCGTTTTTTCTTTCTCAAGATGTAGTTCTCTCTTGGTTATCATAATGTAGTACTCCCCACCACATTCCATTATTATATTTTACTCCATAGATTAAAATGTTGATGTTTTTTTATATAAATTTAGATTTAAAAAACATTTTATGTAACTATTTTATTCATAGTTTTTTTAAAATAGTTTAGAATATTGATGTTCCCCTATTTTATCTTGTAGATTAATATAAAAAATAGTATTATTCATATTAAAAAGTTGAAGAAAAAAATAATAATCAGTGTGCATGATAAAAATAGGGAGATGAAAAAAAAGAAATAATTTATAAGTTATAGTTATGAAAATAATAGGTGTAATAATAATAATAATATATCGTTTTTAGAATAATTAATCGAGAAGTACGGTAAAAAGAGTTTGTAGAAAATAAAAATACTTAGAAGAAACTGAAAAAAATTAGAAGAAATTGGAATAACTGTAAGAAACTGTGAAGAACTGGAAAGAACTAGAAAAAACTATATGTTAAGAGTTTAAGCACTAAAGAATAAACTCTTAGTCATATTTAGAGTGATTTTTTTAAAAAAAATATGCACAAAATAGGTAGAGTAAATAAAAATAAAGATTTTGATAATAAAATAAATAATTTATTAATATGGGAGATGCTAGGGTACACCAAAAGTGTACCCGAAATGTACACCACCCCTTCATTACAACTCATTTGTATTTATTTATTTTATTTTTATTTTACATGCCAAATTGAATGGTAATGGAGGAGGTGATGTACATTTGGGTACACTTTTGGTGTATCCCTAGCACCTATTTAGAAGAGCACCAATAAAAATTTCCCTCAGTTGTGCGATGACCAATACGATGCTGGTTGCTGTAAAATATTTGAGTAATGCTAGAGTCACAAACAATTTGGACACAAATTACACAAACTTGCTATTTGTGCACATTCCCAAGTGAATTAAATGATTTTAAATAATTTAAAAATAAAAATTTAAATACACAAATGACAAGTTTGTGAAGTTTGTGCTCAAGTTGTTTGTGACTCTAGCATTATTCAAAATATTTTGGGTTAAAAACCGCAGTCCAAGTCTCAACCACCCAATAACCAAGCAGGATTAAAATAGAAAAAATGCACATCCAGATCTAAGGGGGTGTATTCAATTGAGATTGTATTGGATTTTTTTAGACTCTAAAAAGTTAGTGAATTTAGAAAATCAATAGATTCCATGTAGAGTTTGTCCAACTTTTCTATTGATTTAAGATAGATTTCATATACTCCATGCATTTCTATTGGAAATTTTGAGGCGCATTCTCTTCTGGCAATCCGGCATGTAGATTGGGAGCAAAGACTCCATGCCAGCAAAGACTCCAGTCCGACCATGGCAGCTGCAAAATTTGAGAAGACGAAGGAAGAAGAAAGAAACAAGAAGCCATTAATGGAGGACATGAATTGGGAGCAAAGACTCCATGCCCTAACCCACATCATAACCAGCCCCGCGCCATCGCCGCCCAAGTCCCCTGCTACCTCAACTGACACTACCTGCCACTCCTCTGCCCCAAGCCCCTCATCCACCCCAAGTGGGCCCTCTCCTTCTTCCTCAAGAACCTCTCCGCCAGCTCCAAACGCCCGGAAAACTCGTGGAGGTCAAAGTGCCCGTACAGCGTCCCGCCGCCGGTGGTGCTTGCCGGAGGAGTGGAGGCGGCAGCATGGGGGGATGAGGAGAAGATGATGGGGCAGGGGAGGAGAAGGGTTAGGAGGAAAGCGTCTTCAAGCAGGGGAGGAGGAGCATGGTATTCTCACAATTCCAGGCTCCCCGCTGCAAAATCCAAATCCATGGAAATCTGATGTCCTTAGAAGGGATTTGAGATAAGCAGTATTTTGGGAGACATCATGTATTATTCAATAAATCATGGGAAATTCTATAGTGAACCTAAGATCCATCATGGACGTACATATGAACAAAATAACCATTTCCTTATTACTTAAATAAGCATTTATTTTTTTAATTAAAAAAATAAAAAAAATATGTGAGAAGGTCCATAAAAATGATATGCACCCAAGGTGCACCATAGAAGCACTCATAAATCATATGGAGTACGGAGTATTATAACTTTCACTATTTGTCGGATATTTTCACGAAAACCAGGTACTATGAGTAATGGTTCAAGGATTTTAGAAGGAAAAAACCTGTTAATGGGAGCAATCTACATTGAAGCAAACTGCAAAAGGTTAATACATCTGATGAATAAATACAGTTAAATAATTAAAATGTGTTTTCCAGAGAGTGTGCTACCAAGGACAAGATGATTTCAATAACTATTACAACCCACCGGTTTATCGTAGCGACAGCTCTAATTTCGTGCATGGAAGAAAGCAGTGTGCATAACCTGACTGGAATAACCCATTTGCATAACGCCAAAATGCAATGCAGAGCAACTGACCAAATTAAAGGCTTTGGGAACCCATCAGCAATCTGGCTCCATACGTTTCTGAAAATCATCCCACAGGACCATGTTCAGAAGATAGTTAGGAATTTGTATATCTTGCTTGGCGATCAACCCCACACTGAAGACATATGGGATTGACTCCTTAAAGGTAAAATATGATATTGAAATAAGATATATAAACACCTAAACCAGAGAGTCATTCCACACAGGATGCTCGAACAGAAGGTGACTCGCTCTGAAAGTTCTCAAGTTTGTGTATAAATATCTGTGGAGGCTCTTCACTGTCACGAAAGTGGCAGGTGTTTGATTAGCTAGAAATTGATAACCCAAAAGGAAAAGAGACACCTAATTAGGCAGTTCGAGAGTGGTTTATTGTTAAATGCTTTTTTAAAAGAAAATTTTCATTTACAGAATCACAGCTCACACTTGGCCAAGGTTTGACAAAAGAGGATTAAAGCGGAAGCAGCACGGGAAGGTATTATAACTTATAAGATCAGGTGCCTAACCTTTCATTAGCTTCTTGGTAAGTATGGCTCGATGCAACTGCTAAAAGCAACCCATCATGATTGTATGACAAAGAAGCAATGCTGTTTGGATGTCTTGGAAGCTGAACGTGCATTAGGGTTAAGGAGTGTGTGAGGATACATACTGATTAACTTTAATCCACCAGACATGAAAGTGGGTCGTGAATATATCGAAGATAATAAGAATGTAGATTGCAAATAATGAGAGAGAAAAAGCTTCAAGAACACGTATATTCAGAGTTTGATCAATCCCTTCCCCAAGCTTGGAGAAGGTGTATTTATAGAGTTCCAAGAGTATGTTAGGCTGTTAGCCTTAACCCTTTTTCTGTGGAGAGAATAGCGGATTGTGCCTACTTTCCATGTGGGGTGCCTCCCTAAATGACCTAGCCTCTACCCATTACTCTTCAACTGGGGTGAACCTCATTTCCGAGTGGGGTACTGAGTATATATTGGGCCTAACCAAGAAAGGTGCAAATCAAAAAGTGTAACAAATGCAGATGCAAACAATGGGTTTACTTAGCTTTGGAACACTAAGTAGCAAATCTTTTCCCTTTTGCGGTCTAGAAGAGATGCATAAGAATGTTTATAGTACAGTAATCTCATTGCAATTAAGAAGAAAAAGCAGAAAATAAAAAACGTTGCTGGAAATTTTAAATTCCCAAAAATATGTATACTCTCTTGTCCCAGGAAAAAGTATACAATTTGAAGAAAGATGTTAATTTTCAATATATAATTTATATCCGACGTTTTTAAACGAAAACATATGCCAAACAACTTAAATATGCTAAATTTAGGCCAACAAACGAAAAAACTGTAGTTACATTTCATTATTTCTACAAGTTGTACCTTACTAAATTTTTTAAAAACTGCAACCTTTGTGAAATATGACTCTTTGTAATGGGACGGCAGGAGTATAATATATTACTCGGGAATGCTTATTTGAAGACAAATGGTACAACCCACTAGTTGTACTTGGCCATTTCCACTTTGGAGGAAGAATGGAAGTACATCTAATCTAGTGCAATCAAAGAGGGTACCTCGCATAGTCGCTTTTTGTGCCAAGCATCCCACATAATTACAAATCCATCATTATCACCAGTTACAAATGAGCCACTGTTTCTGAAAGAATGAAAAGGGTGCGTAATCAATTTAACTTCCTATATTCTGCAATAACAGTGGATAATAAAAAAACCTACAATGGACTAAATGCAATGTCATTCACTGCCACCACATGTTGTCTTCCATCTTTTTTCTTTGGAAAGCACCGGAAGGCATATCTGCAAAACAAAAATAAGAATGGAAGATATATTTTGTTTGTTATCCATTTAACATTAGGATAACCTGGAGCCATTTTAACACCACCACCACCACCTCTCTCCACCCCTAAATAAATAAAGTTGTGGAATGTAAATAGGTTTGGACAATGACCCTTTACTAACCCCTTATCCAAATTGGATTCACAGATATACTCCAAAGCAACACGTCCATCCACCGATCCGACCACAAACCCTGCATCATTGGAGTACTCAACTTTATACTTGAAAAAGCAACACTTACCTTTAAAAGGTCATACATAAACTGGATTTCACTTGAATTAGCCATTATATGTCAATGGTAATCAAAAGGTCATAAAAAATTGAAAACAATGACTTTGTGGTTAGTTGAGTACATTTCTCGTGGAAGTGGTGATCAGAAAATTTCGAGTCAACTGGATGTGCCAATTTTTGGTCACTACAAAATTAAGATGTACAATTGTACATGATAAACATTGATAGTCAAACCAACCTACAATTGTGCAACACATATAACTATAAAAATAGTGTTGACTTGAGCACAGCTAGCCTGAATGCCTGAGACTAACAAGTACCGACCCAACCATCTTTGTGACTAGTCATTCTCTACTTTGTATGCCTACATTGGTAGATGACTTATATGTCCAAGCTATATTAGATTGTTGCCACAATACCTTCAGAATGAAGAATAGTGCGGACACATTTTATTTGGACATCTTTTCTGTGAACCAGTTTCCTAAGGGTACGAATGTCAAAAATGATTACTGAGGAATCAATAGCAACGATCAAACTGGAGCCAGAGAGTGTCATAGACTCTGCCATTGATGTTAGATTGTTCAAGAATCCAACAGACTTTGCCGACCGTGCATCCCAAAAGATTATGTTCTTATCCCAACCAGAAGTAATTAGCTGACCTACATGAAGCAAGGGAGAAGCTTACCAAAACATTGCAAACATAAATTTGTCATACAAGCAAGCAAAGTCCCCCCCCCCACACCTCCCCGCCAAGTTTACTGAATCAATCGTAACTCTGGCTACTGCGTATTTACGATAATCACATACACACACGAGGGCAGGTGGTAACAATACTAGAATATCTTAGCACTGCGATACTCATTTTCTGTAATGTCTTACTTGATTCAGGAAAAAACTCAACAAAAGTTGCCATATCATCATGTTTCCCTATTGCAGATTTATGACCTGAGTGCATATCATACCTAGCAATTTTCCAACACAGAAAAACACGGTCTCTAAATCATTTCCATCACTAAACAAAATACAAATTGAATTATCAATTGCAAAAAATATTGTTTATTGTGTTTTTCTACGCTTCATATTTACTCGTCAGATGCTCAGTTGGCCGAGAATGGGGTGTTTGACATAACTTTTTTATCCGACTTCTGGCTTGTGCAGATTGCAAACGGGTGGTCGGAGAGTTTGCAAAAGGACACAAAAATTATTCCAGCTTATTTACGCCGCAAATTACTTTTTCAAATGTTGTTATGCAGGAGATCAAAATTGTAGTTTTTCAGAAAGGGCGTCCAACATTGAGATTTTTAGGACCCGCATTTCGTAGAAGCAATGTCAAGAATCCCAATACTCTACAACGTGAGAGCGTTTCGGAGATGAGCATGAGCAACTGAAAATAACTGGAGTAAAAAACCTGTGAATAGAACCATCAGAAGCAGCACTGAAAGCCACAGTTTCGCTTTCAAGACAACAATCGAGGAGTGCGGCTTCCCCTGGGGACTCTAATATTAGCTTTGAGCGTTGAATGTCGTATAATCGAAGACTCTGCAGGCATTATAGCCATCAAATCCTAAGCACAACCGAATTGCATCATCCACAAATGCACACCACAAATATTCAATGGAGTGATGAGCATTACTTACTCTGTCCCAGGAAGAAATGAGAAGATTGTTTGAATGCGGGGAGAATCGGATCCTGGAAATGGCGTCTCGGATCGGGTTTTTGAATCTTAAAGGATTCGCGTCCATGGCTGCTCGTAACTATCAGGCAATCCTAAGTGGATTGAGTTTGAACCCTACATTGGGGCAGGGAAGAAATCATTTGAAAATTTCCCCACAGCCCACAGGGACGACTAGGGTCAAAGTCTACAAAAATCAATGAAATTTTAAAAGATGAATCTCCTAGGCCGGATCTCTAAATTTTATGCTTCTTTATGTTCAAAAATTTAAAATTTTGTGGTTGTTATTCAGTACTTATAAGCTGGTTAAAAAAATTTATAACTAATTTTTAATTTATAAATTAGCTAATGATATGTTTCTGTATACTTATAAAGTGCTTATAAACTAAAAAATAAATAAGTCTTAACTATTTACTTTTAAGCCATTTTTTTCTTATATTTACAAAATTTTTCTCATCATTAATGAATATTTACAAATGATTTATCTATCATTTACGTCATTTTACTTTCACAAGGATGACTAGGGTCAAAGTCTACAAAAATCAATAATGCTCCCTCCGTCCCCCTGTATTTGTCCACATTTGACTTTTGGAACTGTTCATCTAAGCATTTTGACTCATCAAATTCTCTCAATGTGTAAGCCTAAATATAGTCATGTGTGATCTTGTTTGATTTGTCTTAACATATAGATTATTAATATATAATTTTTTAATATACAAATTACAAGATAAAATGAATTAAAGAAGTACATTGAATGGCGTGTAAAAATGAAAATGGACAAATACAGGGGGATGGAGGGAGTATTTTAAAGGGAAATGATATTTGTATTCAAAAATTGTGTCTCACTTTGTATCTCGAAGGCATGCACTAATATCTTGTGCTAGTGTGATATTTTAAAATTGAATCCCACTTTACAGCCCGAAGGCATGCACCAACATTTTGAGTAACTGATTATTCATTCTCAAGTCATAAAATATTCGTTTTCGAGTAACCGAATACTCATATACGAGTATAACTGAAGCTTAGAAAAAGAAATATTCAGTTACTTGAAAATGAATATTCGATTGCTCAAAAATGGGTATTGAGATACTCAAAAATGAGTATTCAATTGCTTATTAATGAGAACTCACCACGGATGTATGAGAAATATCATACAACCGATTATATGACATATATTGCACTTTACTAGATGTCTAAGTTTGAAGCTTGGTGCTTACGATAAAGAATAACTATGCAAAGCCTGAATTTGAAGAAAATAACATTATACGGAGTATATAAATTTTTAAAAATATCTACCATTATATATTAATGGGTGTAATTCAGAAAAGTATATCGGTCAAACTACTACATGGCTTCATTCATCCCTTAAATGCGGTAAACTAACTTTGGGAAACTACCCGGTGTAGTTTTTAGAGTTAGAAAGCGTCAGCAGAAGAGAATCTAAAGGGGCTTGGACTGTAGCGACCCATGTCAGTGGAGGATCGCTGGAGATGCTGAAGGAATCTGTCCAAGCCAGTACGTGACAAGGGCACAATCTCCCTCGCAAGGCGACAAGGCAGCAAGAGGACGAAGGCCATCACTTCTCACCCTCCGAGAACGTGCCTCCACGTGGGTGCACGCTGTCATGTCCCCCTTAACCTAGTATAAATACTGCTATAAACCTAAGAAAGAGGGATCCGAATTCATTCTCTCTAAAATTCCTTGTAAAAGTGCCCGTGCATTCTCTGTTATAATATAAATTGGGCTACAGGTGTTCCACCTAAAGTCCTCCCGGTCACTTTGCGTATTTGGCCTTTCTTACTTTATTGAATCAAGTGAACTGTTCTAGACCCGGTCTAGTATATTTTACCCGGTTAGGTAATTTACACCATCATTTTTTTGGCGTCACCCGTGGGACCGTTAAGGTTTCTTTTCATCCAAACACAAACCTACCCGCAAAAACACCACTCAAAATGTCTTCAAGCCAGCAAATGAACGCTACTTCCGCTCAGGTGCAAGCCACCACTGAGGGGGTCAGCATCCCCATGGTTGCTAGCCAACCGGCTGTTTCTGCTCCCACACTGCCGTTGGGTCTGAGTTCAATCCCAACACCAAGCGTGGTCACCCCGTTCACCATCCCTGTCCCTTATGTTGGACCAAGGGTCACATTCCCACCGGGCATGACCCAGTTCATGAATGACCCAACCAACCTACAAGCCATTCAAGGCTTTGGTCAGGTCATGGCCATGTGCCAACAGAATGGGGGGATACCATTCCTCCCAGGTATGTTTCCATTTGCCCTTCCAGGCGCTGGAATTATGCCCCTGCAAATTCCGATGGCAGTGTCTCCTTTCCAGACGCTAGTGCCACAACCATCACCTTTCCAGCCCAGCTGGTCAGTGCTGTGGCCCCCAACAATTTGGTCGGTGCGCTTAACGCCGCTGGATCGTCACGCCCTCCACAGGGTACGAATCCGCAAGTCACCCCTGATGGTCATTGCCTCTCAGTTGAGAGTGGTGACGGAGAGTGGGACATTCCGAGGGCCCACAAGAAGAAGAAGGGAAAAAACATCCCGAAACTCCGCCTTCGAAAGGCTGGGGGACAGGGAAGAGGGCCAGAGAAAGTCAGCCAAACTGAGGCTGGGGCAGAGCGTTGCCCATGTCAGCACGTTTGCCAGGTTAGGCGAGGGGAGGGAGGCCGAGCATGCCCGTACCCAGCGCTCCAGGTCCAACCGGCAGGAGCCAGCGAAGACGAGGGCCTCCCGCCAAGAAGAGGAAGCAGAGAGCCAGCCCAGGGTACCGATGGCTAACCGACTGACCGTCCCGAATGATCGCGACCAACAGATGGAGGCGAAATTGGAGAGGCTGGAAAAGAAGGTCGGGGAAAAGAATGACCGGGACAAACCCCTCGCGGGGTCACCGTTCACCACAAGGGTTAATCTCACACCTTTCCCGCGAAAGGTCAAGATAGACGCCTCTATATTCACTAGGAAAGAAGATCCAGAAATCCATCTGGACTCCTTCAACCAGAGTGCAACCATGAACGGTTGCACAGATGAAGAAAAGTGCCTTCTTTTCTTTCAAACCTTGCGGAACCAGGCTACTGAATGGTTCAACAAGTTTCGCCCAGGAAGCATTGATTCATTCAGCGATTTGGCCTCAAAATTCAAGGCCAGGTTCCAAGAGAATTGTACTAAGAGGAAGAAATTCACCTATCTTAGTATAGCCGGGCAGAGGAATCTGAAAACCTCACTCAATTCCTTACCCGGTGGAAGGAAGAGGTAGACAAGGTAGAAGAGATGGACGACAAGACAGTGTTGTCCCTTCTCTTGAATGGCTTACGTGCCGGGGAACTATACAAGGAGTTCTGCCGGAAACCCCCGGCCACGTATCAAGAGGCCTATCACACTGCATGGGAGTTTGCTGAGGCTGAAACCCAACTCCGGGCGAAGAAAGAAGCTGAGCATGGCTTCAAGCCCAAGTCGGTGCAAGTCAAGAAGGAAGAAGCACCGGGTCCTAGCCGGCCAAGGCATCACTATGACCCGGTCGTCCGTATGGTCAATACGGAGGAATGCCAAGAGATCAGAAAAGCACCGGTCATTCCTCCGGAAAACCCTACCGATCAAGCAGGACGACAATTGTTGGGCACCTATTGTTCATACCATAGGTCAGATTCCCATAACACTTCCGAATGTAAGAGTGTTTAGGGAGTCATCCGGCAAATGATAGACAGCGGGAAGCTGGGCAAAGATTATTTGCAAAAAGCCCAAGAGAAGAATCACTAGTGGGTTAGGCCAGCAACCCAGGGAAATGACCGGGATACGGACCGGCGAAGGAATAACCAGCAGAGGGAGCAGCAGCCGGCCGCTGAAAAAGAACACATCGACATGATATTCAGCAGGCCTAAAGGTAGAGATTCAGCCGCGCAGCGGAAGAACTAGGTCTGCAGCATTTACGTTGGTGAAGTAAGTGCTGAACCGGTGGAACTCAGAGGGCTGGAAGGTTAAAACTGGGAACTTGACCGGTGGAACTCAGAAGAATCGCGCGAGAGAAAGTGAAGGAATGAATGGACTGAAGGCCTTTATATAGGCGAGAGAAGTTGTGAGAGGGGCGACGTGGCCTCACCAGAACGCGCCGCGTCAGGCGGCGCCATCATTACACCTGGGAAGGCAAACAGGCACAGTTGGGACGCATCCAACGCGCAACACGTGTCAAAACAGACACTTTTTCAAATTTTGAATTTGAAAATTTCAAGCGGGAAAAAATAAAAATTCAAATTTTGAACCGATTTCTCGGATTTTTTACTTCCCGCTCATGACAAATTGCATGACCGAGAAGTGGAGGGCTTATTGATGGGTGTATTCCACCCATGACCGGTCTAAGGAAAAGACCGAATAAGTTGACCGGTCAATCTAAAAGTTCTGGGAAGGGAGATGTTAATCGTCGGCCGGAGGACACTCAAGTTGGTCAAAAGATTACCGGTATACTTCAGAAAAGTATACCGGTCAAACTACTACATGGCTTCATTCATCCCGCAAATGCGGTAAACTAACCTTTGGGAAACTACCCGGTGTAGTTTTTAGAGTTAGAAAGCGTCGACAGAAGAGAATCTAAAGGGGCTTGGACTGTAGAGACCCATGTCAGTGGAGGATCGCTGGAGATGCTGAAGGAATCTGTCCAAGCCAGTACGCGACAAAGGCACAATCTCCCTCGCAAGGCGACAAGGCAGCAAGAGGACGAAGGTCATCACTTCTCACCCTCCGAGAACGTGCCTCCACGTGGGTGCACGCTGCCCTGTCCCCCTTAACCTAGTATAAATTGTAACATCCCAACCCGCATGACCCAAACCCGTGAGACAGCGGACCGGTGTGCCACTGAATTGGTATCCGAATTTGCGACATTTTCAAAACAATTTTAAACAAACGTTCTATCAATACATATAAAAATTCATCGGAGTAATTTAAAATAATGTGGAAGCCTTTTTAAAGTCAAACAACTTGGGATCTTGCCCGAAAACGTAATAAGCATTAAAGTTAATTAAATAAAGCATAATCAACAGATTAAAGAGACAGCCACGCCATCATACATCTCCTCCTCAATGCCCTCTGGGATCGGCTCTAGGTTCATCTGTCTGCTCACCTACGGACAGCAAAAGAAAACAACGCTATCCACTCAGCATTGACGCCGAGTGGTACTCCATTGTAGCACAAGAATAAACATAATAATTCAACAATTAAGATCGTGCATATGTTTATCCTTTTAATAAAAATCAATTCAACTTTACATTCGGTTCTTTAAACGGTTGACCAACAGTCAACTTATTTTCTTTCTTTTCAAAACGATTTAGGTGTTACGGGTTTCTCATGAACTCTTTGACCACCGGTCAAACCAATTTAGACTTTCACCAAAGTCAAACCACTTAACATTTAATGCCTATGACGGAGATAGCCTCAATCCGTAATACCGAAGATAGCTTTAATTCGGTGGAGGTAGGATCCCTCGGGCGATGGCCTCAAACCCAAGATCGCAGACCCTCGTGCGCACGTCTTAACCTCACTGACCAGGCCCTGCAGCCGCCCGAGCAATGGCCAGTTTCTATGATCGACACAATAAACCAATTGACCTTAATCACCGATTTGAATTAATTAATTAACTTAACTAATTCATTAAAGTTTTGGATTTAACCATTCGGTCAAACCTACGTCGACAGAATATCCAGTCAAAGTCCAAGTCAAACAGGACCTAACCCAAGTCAAAGTCAAACCTGTTCAGTCAATTCACAATCCTCAACAATTCAATTCAAACAATCAATTTAATTCAATTAACCAATTTAGCCAAATTATAGCATAAACACATATAACGATCCAAACCATTAAATCTATTCTCAATGCTATTAACTTCATAGTACGGACCTGGATTTCGCCGAAATCGAATTGATAGCTCGAACGGAAGGCAAATCAACAAAATCAAACGAACGGGTCAAATCGAGTCAAAATGCGAAATCGACCAATCAATCCGGCGTGGAGGTTAATCTGCCGGCGATATCAACTCGGGGCAGCGGCCGGATGCGGCAACGGTGACGGACGCCGGCGACAGTGGCGTAGCGGCAGCTCGACGGCGGTGAGCAGCGACTGGCGGCGCTGCAATCGACGGCGAGGAAGGAGGCCAGCAGTGGAGGCGACGTCCGGCAGAACGACGAGGTGAACCGTCGTTGGCGGCGCTGGGCAGCGACTGGCGGCGGACGACCGACGAAGAAAACAGCGGCGGAGACTGGCTGGGGAAAGGCGACCGGCGCTGGACTCGACGGCGATGATGGTGGTCGCCGGTAGGGGAGGCGACGGACTTCCGGCGAAGGTGAAACAACAGCTGGAAGCTCGGCGACGGCGGCTGGACCTGGCGGTGAGCGACGGGGCGGCGGCGATTGGCTGCGGCGAGGAGCTCTGGCTTGCGCGACGCCGGCGTGGTCGAACGGCAGAGGACGACCGGCGGCTGGCTGCTACAATTGGGCGGCGATCGAGGGACGACGCTGTTGGCGAAGAAGAAAAAGAAGAACGGGAAGAGGAAGAAGAAAGAAGATAAGGATAACGAAATTGTGTGGCTAAAATTTAGGTTTAGGTTTATTTAATGGTCCCATTCCAAAAAGGATTGGGCTTTGGACCCAAAATACCTGATTAAATGGTCATAACATGAGCTCCATAACTCCGATTCGCGAGCTGTCTGAACCGACGCGATCACAAAAATATTTCCTACGAGATGACATAAAAGTTGGTCTTAGAATCCAAATTATAATTTTAACCCCTTTTTGGGCCCAATTCGTAATCAATTGCTCTAACAATTTAATTAATTCTTTTGGGCCAGATTTCGGGGCGTTACATAAATACTGCTGTAAACCTCAGAAAGAGGGATCCGAATTCATTCTCTCTAAACTTCTTTGTAAAAGTGCTCGTGCATTCTCTGTTATAATATAAATTGGGCTACAGGTGTTCCACATAAAGTCCTCCCGGTCACTTTGCATATTTGGCCTTTCTTACTTTATTGAATCAAGTGAACTGTTCTAGACCCGGTCTAGTATAGTTTACCCGGTTAGGTAATTTACACAATCATATATAATATTGTCTAGTTTCTTGAATAATGATGAGAACAAAATAAATATTGTCTAGTTTCTTGAATTAATGATGAGAACAAAATAAATATTGGATAGTTTTACAAAATTATATATAATGTTACTTTCTTGAATTAATAATGATTGTTTAATTTTTCAAATATTTACATACTTATGCATCTGTATTTAATATTTTAACGAGTGTGGCTATTATTGCCTTTGATGGGAAATAATACGTGGCTCGGCCCACATTTCCCAATTATTTACGAAGAACAGTCAAACCGGACCTGTTTAATGAAATGGAGGAATAAGAGAATATTTCTTCGAAGATGCTTCCCCTCCCTCCTATAAAATGAGGGGTGCCCCCAATGTGAAGAGGGGGGCCAAGTTTGATACTCTCTCCTGCCCATTTACTCTCTCTCTCTCTAAAAAGCTTCTCTAGAAAGCTGTGTATATTTCCTTCTTCTTCAATAGCTCAAAAGCCCCATTAATGGCTTCTAAGCCTAAATCATGTACCGTGTATACACCCCCGATATTAATAAAAATTCCCCGTTGGCAAGGTACCGCCAAAAAAGGCCCGTGGTTTTCTCTCGATTTGGGTTTCCACGTCAAAATCCTCGTGTTTATAGTTTGGTGTATTTTTTAGACTAGTTTATCGTTTTTGCCGGGCTAAAACGATATACCGGTCGATAATTTACAACTGGTGGAGGCTCAATTTCAAATTATTTGGTGGGCATATTTGATTCCCAGGCAATACTCCATAAACAATTGGACAAAGAAAAAAAGAGATAATTCCCAGTGGCCCACCCACTAGAGAGGGCCTCAAAATTATGGGACTTGTTTTTGGCACGCTGGTTATTACACTGGTCTTGCTCAATACTTTACAAAGAAAGGAAGGAAGACTGAGACACAAGCCGATCTTGGTACGCTGGTTACGACACCGGTCTTGCTCAGTATTAAAAAAAGAGGAAGGGCCCGGCCTGACACGCTGGTTACTACACCGGTCTCGCTCAGTATAATAAAAAAAAATTAAAATATGTGACACAGGCCCGGCCTGACACGCTGGTAAATATCATTCTTGTGCGCGAGACAGGCCAAGAATGATATACACACCGGTCTTGCACATATTTTCTCGTAAGTCTGGACCCAATCGAATTGGGTACACCGATGTCTCAGCTGAGCCCTTATCGGGGACGCCCGATTCTTCAGGCCCTTTGAACAAGGTACTCCGGAAGCGGTCTCTACATGACATGAAGATATTTGCATTAGTTAGCCGGGCTAACATCGATCTTCGACAAAGATGCTGCAACATACTTAATTCGTATTAAGTAACATCGATCCCTTCGATATACTAATTTCGCTATGTATCGTTTACTTAATCCGTACTAACATCGGTGTCAACGAAATAACTACTTGAAGCACCGCCGCTTCATCGTACTAACTCCAGTGTCGTATAACTATTCGAAGCACCGTTGCTTTATCGAACTGACATCGCTCTTGTTACAATAATTATTCGCGCGAAGTTTAATCATTCTAACACCGAGCTCCTCGGTAAAGATAATAATTTTTTGAGCACGGCATAAGCCGGTCAAAAAAATGTTGTACAAATTATTTTTTGCAGAAAAAACTTCTGATTCAAGAAATTAGAAAATTAATGAAGACTCGGAGGACTAGCAATAATATCTACCGGTCAAGAATTCAAAGTACGAAGGCTGAAGATTAAACTCGGAGGACTTATTTACTCTTTTAAGTTGATGATTCTCACAACTTAAAAAAGTGGAGGACTTTTTGATGGGAATTAATACGTGGCTCGGCCCACATTTCCCAATTATTTACGAAGAACAGTCAAACCGGACCTGTTTAATGAAATGGAGGAATAAGAGAATATTTCTTCGAAGATGCTTCCCCTCCCTCCTATAAAATGAGGGGTGCCCCCAATGTGAAGAGGGGGGCCAAATTTGATACTCTCTCCTGCCCATTTACTCTCTCTCTCTAAAAAGCTTCTCTAGAAAGCTGTGTATATTTCCTTCTTCTTCAATAGCTCAAAAGCTCCATTAATGGCTTCTAGGCCTAAATCATGTACCGTGTATACACCCCCGATATTAATAAAAATTCCCCGTTGGCAAGGTACCGCCAAAAAAGGCCCGTGGTTTTCGCCCGATTTGGGTTTCCACGTCAAAATCCTCGTGTTTATAGTTTGGTGTATTTTTTAGACTAGTTTATCGTTTTTGCCGGGCTAAAACGATATACCGGTCGATAATTTACACCATCAGCCTTAATGTCACATTTGATTACGAAAGAAATAGTAAATTGATGAAATGTTAAGTGTTCAACTCATATGAGGATTCAATTACAGGAACTCTTTAGTCTCTTAGATGTTGTTTGGAATTAATTTTGCTTTTGAAAAAGTGTTTATTTTAAATATTCAATTCAAAAGCAAAGATGTTTCAACTTTGCCTCTTCAAATTTGAAAATAAAAAAAAATGTAGAAAACACAAAATTAATATAATATATAAATCTGTCATTTGTATATTTTAATTTTTACTTTCTAATTGTTTCAACTTTTTTTTATTGAGTGTAAAAATGACAATTTTTCCTATTTTGTGACATTTATATTTGTGTTTCTAGAAAATACAAAATAAAACAGTCAACAATTAAACAGCTGAGAATCTCTTTTTTAGAAGCACTACCAAACAACATCTCAATACTCTTGAAAAGCTCCACCGTCTCGGGCAACCCTAGCTTTCTCGAGTTCCCAAAACGTATGAGGGAGCCATTAATTCGTCCCCAAAAGCTCGCAGAGAGATAATTTGAGAATATAAACATGGCAGTATCGGGAGATTTCCGGGTCTCGGCTGCTTTGGGCCCGTCTCCGAACAACTCCATCAGGAGCTCAAAGCATTTTCGTCTCCCTTCTAAGGTTTTTTTCGACTGTTAATCCAATCTCTTACTTGTTTCTGGTTAATGTGTTATCTTCTCGTAATCAATTTTCTTATTCATTCTTCGTTAGCCATTGTCTTAATGGTTCGAGCTCTCATACTTATCCGCTCCATTGATTATGTAGAGAATCAAGTACCCTTGTTTTTTATCTCCTTAATTTGCACCTAATTGTAATGTAATGTTCAGTTATTAATACGAAATCGTGTGCTAAAATCAATAAAAGAGCATAAAATTTTTAAGGGGAAAAAATATAAATCGTACACCCGGTTGTACCTAGAGCTAAGTAAGTACATCGGTGAATGTGAATTTTAAATCAGCTCAATGTTCATTTTGAATCAATAAAATATTCATTTTCAACTGTAGTGTTCATTTTGAAGTCTGCCCAGCATAATGTTCATTCTGAAACATGTTCATTTTGAAACAACATAGTATTCATTATGAAACATTTTTTAATTACAAGTTTGCCATGGTGTACCAGAAGAAGATACATCTGGTTGTACTGTTTACTTAATGTGTATATGTGATGGGAAAAAAGGGTGTTCTTGGGGTTAAGGAGAAACCCCATGCCATCAACAGGAACGAAAAGTGATGATCCAGAAGTCCACTGGTATTACTGTATCTCAGTAACGATTAAGAATATAAATAGTGAAAGACCATATGAGCTCGAATCACTGTATTGCGTGTAGACTGTTGATAGCTTGTGAATGCTTATAATTGCATTTCCTCCCTGTTGACTGAGGGGATTTATTTATAGTTACCAGAGCCTCTTTTGTACACGGCATGTGTCGGACATATTCCCTTTTTTGTGGGTTCGTGGCCGATCGTGCACTGTAGCTTACAAGATTTATGTTTTTACATTTGACCATCTATGGAGCGATCCTGCATCATCAGTCATGACCCTGGAGCACTGACCTAGCCCTTACTAAATGAGTTTATAGTGAAGTTCATTTGTACTAGTTCTAAATCACACTAGTCTTATTGAAGCCAGTCTAAAATCTTACTGATCCCAATTTCAACAACTCTACAAGGACTAAACCAAGTCAAACCCAGCATGTCCCAAACATATTCCCTTCAGTACTACACTAGTACTTTGACCTTTGAGAAATATTGCATACTTCCACACAGGTACACCTTGGTGTCTTCGTAAATGGCAGTCCTAGTGCATCTGAGCTCGTGCTTAGAGGGTCACAAGCCTCAGGTATTGGTCATAGTGTGCCATGCCACTCCAGAAGAATACTTGGAAGCCTCGGGGATCACAAACTATCCTCAAATTCCATGAGCCAAGAGTTCGACAGCTTCCTTTTTAATGCAACCGATATGGGCTTCTTCGAGCGCATCAGCTTGGCTTGGAAGATAATGTTTCCACCGTCACCATCATCTGCAAGGAGTTCAAATAGAAACATCGCGAAGCAACGGATGAAGATGATACTCTTCTCTGATCGGTGTGCTGTGAGTGATGAGGCCAAGCAGAAGATAGTGAGCAACATTGTGAGCGTTCTCTCTGATTTCGTGGAGATAGAATCACAGGATAAAGTTCATCTCAGTGTTTCAACTGATCCAGACCTCGGGACCATCTACTCTGTCTCGGTGCCAGTTCGGCGCGTGCGATCAGAGTACCAAGCAGAGGATCCAAGTGGGATGATCACAAATATTGAGTACAAAGATACTGGAGAAAAGTCTGGGTCTGTTGATGTCAAGTTTGATTTCTACATTCCAAATGAGGATTGAGTTGGTTTACTCTTCTCTGATTGGTTAACTTGTTTGTCAATGCGCTTTCTTTTCTTTCTTTTTTTTCGTTTATCCTTTTTAGCATACAATAGCTATTTCTGTCATTGTGTTTCTTTTTTTTCATCTTTGTGAGGATGAATCATTGAGGCTTGTACAGCAAAAACATTTTGTTTAAATAGTAGGATTTGAGTATTCCCTTCGTTCTATTCTAACTATTTGGTTGATTGTTTAATGTATTCAAGTAATAAATGAAGGGGCACATACACAATCTCTATATTCATTTCCTAGTATTTTTTAGTCCATGCTAGGTATGTGTGGAACAAAATTGTTTTTGTATCTAGGAAAAATTTTCTAAAATAATTCCACCTTTGAGCGGTCTTAAAATAATCCAACTTATCAATGTGGTGCATAAACCAATCTTTGATCGTGTGAGTTTTTGATTGATGTTAGGATATTAACGCTTGGCCAATGGTTCTAAATAGTAAAAGCTTATTTTGCTTAACTAAATGAAATGTGAGATTATTTTAGGTAATTGTTTTTTAAATTCATTTTTTAAATTTTAAAAATTGAAATTATATTTTTAAAAATAGAATGGTACAACCTTGTTAGAGACTGTAGTTAATTGTCAAAAAATATGTAGTGGCATTTCGGATGGAAAAATTTGTCACCACTTTTAGAACTTTTGTAATGCATAAAAAAATGTAGATCAATGGTGCTAAAATGTATTCTGTCTGTTCCATTTTAAATTGTCTGTTTAGATATTGTTCTTTTTTAATTTGGGACATATTTAAAGAAGAAAAAAATGATGTTGACTTTCTAAAAATGCTCTTCCACTTATTTTTTGTGTTTTGAAGCTAAGAACTAAACACTAAAAACTGACCCCACACCCCATAAATACACGCATAAACATCAAAACCAACACCAAACAAATAATTACACTTCTCAAATCTATCACCAAAACAATTGAAACATCAAAGCATTGTCTCGAAGTGAAAACTTCCCTTCATTACACCAAAAATAAATATTCCAATTAAAGTCTATATAACCAAAGAGATTACAAGAATCATTCACTTCAGTGGCCAATACAAAATCTCCAAAAATTAAACCTCCAATTAAAATCTCCAAAGCACATTTGTCATGGACTTCATTAACATAAAAGAAATTGTCATAGTTCCTTCAATCCTTCATCCCACTTAGACCCGGTGAAATTTGACCCGATCCGTTATTAATCCAAAACTCGGCCCGAAATTAGCAGGTTTTGAACAATAATTTTGCGACTTGAACCCCAAATGACTCGAAGTCAAAGATCCGTTAAATTTTCAGGTCAGAATGGGTCGGGTCGGGTTTGACCCGACGGGTTATGCATTTAATCATGTAGTTTTATTAGTTATTTAGTTTATATATTCATTTAAAATATGATATACCCATTAGGCTATTCAAAATTAAAAAGACGTAAAATCTAATCTAAATTCAGTAACATTCCAGTCTCTCTCTCTCTCTCTCTCAGTTTCTATTGTCATCTAAAATAAACAATTTTAATCATGTATTTGTCTTCACTCGTGAAGCAACAACATAAAATTGACCGTAAGTGAATACTGACTTAGTTAAAATAATCTAACAAAGATAATGTTTCACCTTAACTTTTGTTAATAGTCATAAAAAACATAAACTATTGAGAATTGTTTTTGAAACTTTAGGGGGTAGCCTTGGATCATATGGTACCAAATTTATTCGAGTTATGTAAACCTTTTCCCCGTCTCAATTTCTCAAAACCACGATTCCATGGTTAACATTTTTCGCAGCTCATCAACAATTAATTTTTTATCATCACACAATCCAAATAACATAATCAGTACCTTTTTTTCAAAACTATTTTTTGGTTTGGGATCCCCGAACATCTAAACAATTGATTTCATTAAAAATTTAAATGGTATTCAATAAGCACCAACACCTACATTGCATCTGCTTGCCATTAAGAATCATAACTCAAGAACTCCTTTTTCATCACTGGGAATGTGGAATATGACAAACTCATTTACCATTTGAACAACTTTGAGAGTAGGTGCTAATGGTGCCCTATCCTAAAAAAGAATTTTTTTCATATTCTCCAGTAAGTTCAGATAAGTGAATTCCAGTACTATACTCTTGAGAGGATAACTTATGTCAAGAATCAAGAATCTGGGCAAAATTTCAACGTGAGCAATTCCATCAATCACCTGACCAAGCTTTCCATCTCTAATTTTGATTATCCAATAAGAAAAAGCTTGTGTATCCCAATTTGCGTAAGAGGACATAAATGAATGCAATAACATATTCCTGGTCAACGTAAAAACTTTACAATACTTGTGTATTTCATCTCCAATTTCATGGTAGAACCTACAATTTCTTCTCTCTCTCGAAGCTTTGGTAAATTTTGAAGGATTTGGCAAAAATCACTTTCGAGTACTAATATTTTTCCTCCGAATGGTTCTTTTCTAGAGTTATTATTATAGAACCTCATTATATTTCTCATTGTGTGATCCAATGTCTCAAAAGTAAATTTATTCATCACACATGCTTCATCTCATACAATTCCACTTGCTTGTTAGATTAATTCTGCTTTTGGACCCCCTTGTTTGATAGCACACGTTGAGTATTCAGTTAAAGCCACAAGGATTGAGAATCTCGTGTTTGACAAATGTGCAACTCTAGAGGGGGGTGAATGGAGTTGTTTTCAAGAATGTGCGTTTTTCGCGTGTGTGGAATAAAAATCGCGGGAATAAATTTAAAGAGTAAGGGAAAGAAGAATACCGAGATTTATACTGGTTCACCACCTCGTGGCTAGTCCAGTCCTCCGAGAGACTCTTTCAAAGACTCTACTAATCTTCAAGCTTCAACTGGTGCTTGAAAAAACCGGTACAACTTGAGAACTTGAACCACACAATTATCACTTTTTTACAACACCAAGACTTGAGTCACACAAGTCTTAAGAATAGTAACTCAAACAAGATGAGTTTAACAACACAAGAAATGAAGCTCACAAATGAGCAAGTAGTGTTTAAAGTGTAAGCTCTATTGATGACAATATCTTTGCACTAAAAAATTATATATATCTAGCTCTCAAAATTGTATTTGATTATCAAGAGATGGAGCAAGAATCAAAAGTAATGAATGAGAGGATTGGAGTGCTTGTATTGTTGTGTAGAATGAAGGAGGAAGAGGGATTATATAGGTGAAAAATGGATATGTCTGTTGGGGCAAGAAATTGGGTAAGTATGAGATACAACGAACAAAAAATCGATTTTTACAAAGAGGGGAAATCGATTAGATGCTCCTGAGCAAAATTCCTTCTGTGTTACAGGTAGCTAATTGATTAAATGAAAAACTCTTTAATCAATATTTAAGTAGACTATCATCTGAAAAATGACATAACACTGAACTTCTTTAAGAATGTTTAATTTGGATATTATTTTCTAACTTTTCCTTTACTTTATAATAAGATAGGGTATGATGTGTAGAATAAATGATTTTAGAGTGCATGTCAAGAAACCACCTTAACCAAAAGCTCAAACTTGTGGTTGTTGCCCAGAAATGGTTGTTATATACTCTAACACGCCCCTCACGTGCAGGCGTGACCTCTTTGAACCTTGTACGTGAAACCTTAATTTTTTTAAATTGGGTGGCGTTGAGTTTCAAACTCGTGACCTCTTGGTCATCAAGGCTCCGATACCATGTCAAGAAATCATCTTAACCAAAAGCTCAAGCTTGTGGTTGTTGCTCAGAAATGGTTGTTATATACTCTAACAGTGCACCTTTTTTATAATTTGAAAAGATTTATGGGACGCCTTTCTTTGTATTTGGAAATTTTTATGGGACGGATGTAGTATAATTTTATTCAAATAATTAAGGTTATTGATTTATATTAGGTTTCCCAAATAAACAATCTATTTAAGTAGTCAACATTGCGTATGCATTTTTTTTCCAAAAAATATCTTCAATAATTCTAAAATTAATCCCTTTTACATTTTTTGACAATACAGTTATATCAATTATTATCGTTGGTTTAACGCATTGAAAGTCTTGTATAAATCTATGAATTTCGTTTTAAACAAATTAATGATTTTCAACAGATTTTATGGTGGACTTAAGGTGTACTATGGATTTACATATGAGTAAAACAAATAATTACTTAATAAGCCTTTGTTTTTATAAATAAAAAAATTTTAAAAAAAATTATATGAGAAGTTCCACAAAAATGATATGCATTCAAAGTCCACCAAAGAAACATTCATGATTCTCTCTCTATTGAACATTATGATTAAGTGTCCACTTTGGATATTGTAATTTTCTCAGTTAAAAAATGCATAGAATCAAAAATTTAATTATTTTTAAAATTATCAAATGTTAGGCGTTAGAATACACAATAAAAAAAATGAAAGCAAATTCAAATGATAGTAATAGTTAGGAGGGAGAAGTATTGAGGTAGAAGTCAAAATAAGTAATTTTGATACTTTTTATATTTTACTTCTATAATAGTCTTTCTCTTTTTTAACCTTTTCAATTTGTTCTAACTTAAATATATTATTATTATTATTCAATGGAATAATTAAGTTACATATATAAAAAAATAAATTAAACATACATTATCAATAGAAAGAACTATGGTGTTTTTTACATTGTACTTGTTGGGTTTTGTGGAGGCTAGATACGTTTGGGCCCGACTTGGATCGGCCCGTCCTATTTTTAGCCCGTTTGTCTCTTGTTTCTTGGGGAACAAGTTTCGTAACCCTAGGTGGTTTACTATATATGCACACCTTGTACTTGTAATTCCGGGAGACACGACAAGTGAAATAGAAATCATCCTGTTGCAGCTGTGAATTAGAGAAATCGAACCACGTTAAATTCTTGTGTGTCCTCCGAGTTCCGTTTCTCTCGTTTCTCGTAGATTATTTGTGTGTGTTGTGTGTTTATTTCCTAACAAGTGGTACAGGAGCCAAGTTGTAACACCAACCCAAATTGCGAGAAGATTGTCGCCCCATATCCGTTTGCGTACAGACCGCCGCACGCAGGAGCAGCGGCAGAAGAAGCCACCGCCGCGTGGAGGAGCCGCCGCCATCCAGATCCTGAACCGCCGCCGCATTCAGTTGTGCAGACCAGACCTGTCGCCGCCGCCAGGTTGAGAAGTTTTCGTTAGAGGGACGACGATCAGATCGTGCAGGAGCAGCGGCCGTAGGAGACTCGCCGCTGCCGCCATCAGTTGTGCAGTCCAGAACCGCCGTCAGCCGCCGCGGTTCCGTCAAGCCGCCATCGCTAGCCGCGCCATTTCAGATCGCGCCGCCGGTGTGAAGTCGTGTAGATCGAGCAGTTGTTCCAAGGTCGCTCAGCCGCCGTCAGGAACCGCCTGTCGAGATCGCTAGCCGCCACCGTCCCGCCTTCCAATTCTAAAACTGTCTCCCGTCGAACAACTATTGAGAAAGAAAAAAAAGGGTTTCTTTTGATTGGCAGGTACAAAGAACGAAGTCAGAGAGCCGAAGGAAGAAAAAAAAGCAGTGGGCCAATTTGTTTTTAAAATTGGTCAGCCATTTTCTTTTTGGTGTTATTGGGCCTAGTTTGGTTTGGACTAACTAATTGAAGTGGTGGACTTGAGTTTCTGACGAAATTACCAAGATCTGAAATTTTTGTACCGGGTATCTCGTCTAGTTGTTTGAGATGGCAGAAGATGGGAAGTTCCGAATTGAGAAGTTCGATGGTACAAATTTCAGTTGGTGGAAGATGCAAATTGAAGATTTGATGGTTCACAAAGATTTGGACGTGGTATTGGGTGACAAGCCAGAAAAAATGTCGGATGTAGATTGGGCAGGTTTGGATGGGAAAGCTATGTGCGTGATCCGTCTCTCGTTGACCAAGAATGTTGCGTTCAACATTCTGAAAGAGAAGACAGCGAAGGGAATTATGGAAGCGCTGTCTAACATGTACGAGAAGTCATCTGCTGCGAACAAAGTTTTTTTGATAAGAGAGCTCGTGAACACAAGGATGAAAGAAGGCACTTCAGTTACTGAGCATATCAACAAGTTGAATTCGATCTTAGCCAGACTTTTGTCAGTGGGCATTAAGTTCGATGATGAAGTTCAAGCTTTGCTACTGTTATCGTCTTTATTTGATAGTTGGTCCGGAACGGTTACAGCGGTTACCGGTTCAGTGGGACCCGATGGATTCACCTTTGATTATATTCGAGATCTCGTTCTTGGCGAGGATGTTAGAAGAAAGAGTTCGGGGGAGTCATCTGGTGAATTGCTTCATGTTGGTAGAGGCAGAAGAAATAGGAGAGGTAGTGGGAGAAGGAACAGACGAAGGAGTCAGTCAAAGACTCGGGATAGCTCAGGTGTAACGTGCTGGAAGTGCAAGGAGGTGGGGCATTTTAGGAATCAATGCCCGAATGATAAGAAAGTGAACATTGCTGAAGGCTCCGCGTGTGATGAAGAGATCCTTCTGACTTGTTGTGCGGAGAGAGCAGTGTAGATTCCTGGGTCATGGATTCTGGTGCTTCATTTCATGCTACCCACAGCGGTGAAGCATTCCAGAATCTGGTTATTGGAGACTTTGGAAAGGTACGATTTGCGGACGATAGAGCTCTTCATGTGACGGGCATGGGTGACATAATGCTGAAAAGTTTGAAGGATGTTAGAAAAGTTTGATTTCTGTCAGGTAGTTGGACGAACATGGACACGAGGTGAAGTTTAGAGATGGGCAGTGGAAGGTCGTGAAGGGAAATCTTGTAATGGCTTGTGGAAAGAAGAGAGGATCGATGTATATGGTCGAGTTACCATCTGAGGGAGTGACCGTCCCAGTTCAGAAGAGAAACAAAGTCCGGTTCACAGCGTCTCGTGGGCAGAATAAGGTTGTCTGTGCAAGAGAGAAACCTAGAGCCACTGGTCAGACTCAGGATGAACGAGTGTGGAAAGGTTCAGGGGGGCCAGTCAGAGGTATTTGTGGCAGTGGGAGATTAAGAGGCGCTTCTGTAACACCCTAATCCGTCCAGGTCTGCAGCCCCTTTCAGACTAAAGTATTGATTTGGTAATCGTGATAATTTAAAACATTTCAAACATTTTTATTTATAAATAATATTCCATACATAATTGTAGAAAATGCGGAGTGTTTAATAATAATGCGGAAGCGACTTTTAAACATGTTTCATAACAACATAATTATTTATTTTGTTCAATGATCCACCACGACTGTCTCGCCCCTTCTGCTGCCAGGAATCAGCTAATTATTCATTCTACCTACCTGCGTGTAGCAAATAAAACACACTACACGCTCAGCGGTGAAGCTGAGTAAGCATATCTAAATCATCGAACATCCAAATAAATTGAATCTCAATTCATAATCAACCATTTGATATCATGCACACAATATATGATTCAAACATTCATTATATTCTCAATATTTTGTTTCAAGTCATTTGATATTCAATATCTCAACCATGCTCTTAAATCATTCTTAATATAAGGCAAATCATTTTATAACAAGCTCTTAGCTATTCCTAATCTAAGACAACATTTCTAACCAGACCCTTAAACTATAAATAGTTTAATGCAGAACACAAGAATCGATAATCCACCCTATGAGTCATGTGGATTACGTACCAACCGAACAATGATTTGTCGGGTGGGTGATATCCGGTCTAGATCTCGTACGTACGTTTTAACCCGAAATATGAATTGGTCAAGTAGATATATATCTTAGAGTTCTTCTAGATATCCTTAATAATCATCATCAATATACAAGTGGGTATATCTTAGAGTTTTTCTAGATATCCTTAACAATATACACTGTTTTCATAATCACCATTAATTCATTTTTAATCATGACTTAATCATCAATAATCATTTTAATCAGTAGGTTTATCATTCATAATTATCCATAATAATTATTCATCATAATGATCATTCAACATAATATTTAATAGCAAACAGCGGTCTAGTCTCGAGTGTTAACACTCGAACTTACCGTCATGCATCACATAATGTTTATATGTCACAAACATCATTTTTATTGTACAAAATCATATTTATATTGTGCATAATTAATTGGTATCAAAAATAGGATTTTAGAGCATATTTTCAGGATCTGGACTTTAGGAAAATCGATTATTTCATTGAAAATGACCAATTAAATTATAAAAATCGATTTATATAATTAAAATAATCTATTAATTTATAAAAATCGATTTTTGCTTGAAAAATAATCCATTAAATCAATAAAATCGATTTTTGCTTAAAAAATAATCCATTAAATCAATAAAATCGATTTTTGCTTGAAAAATAATCCATTAATGAGTAAAAATCGATTTTTGCTTTAGGAATAATCGATTAAATATTAAAAATCGATTTGGTCTTTATGAATAATCGATTTGTTCTTGATAAATGGGTACTGACTTCAAACATCTCGTCTGAACGAAGTTTTAATCGATTTTTTAGGAAGATAATAATCGATTTTTGGTCTCTGTTCATCGTCTTCTTCCTTCGGTCCATTTTCGGAAATACCAATTTTAGTTACCAAACTTCAATTAAACTATATAGAAATGTTCTCCAAGGTTCATAGATCATTTTAGGATCATCAAAACATATTTTTAACAGCAAATTCAAGGTTTATGATTCTTGGTTCTTCAAACACGTCGAACACAAAACTCAACCAAATGACCATTTATGAACGTAAAAACAACCTATATGAACATTCTAATCTTTAGATATATCTACGGGCTTACCTCGAAGATTAATGGAGGTTTTGAGAATTTTCTGGCGAAACTTCCGACGACGATAGCTCTCAACTCCGGCGACCTTACACCAAATTGACAGCACCACTGCGTTCTCCACACTCAAGGCTATCTCCCAGAACGAATTTGATGAAGAATGGTGAAGAAATGGTGAAGTTTTTGTTTCCATTATATAGAAGAAGGGAAGGGGAAGAAGACATGAGATGACATGTTGTTCTCCTGTTTTGGCGTCTCAGTGGAGTAGACGGCCGATAACGCAAGTCCCTGATTGAGACCAATTTTGGTTCCAGTCGGGGTACACTTTTTGGTCCAACTTTCTCCAAATTGAAATCCGATTGAACCGTTGGGGTCAGACAGTCAAACTCTACATAATGATATGATTTTTATTATTTATTGACAAACTTTAGAATTTACTTATTTTTGGGTCCTTCTCAGTAATTAATTAATTATAAATTAATTAACTCTGATAGGCCTATTTTTGGGGTGTTACAGCTTCAGCCAAGTTGCCTAGAAGACAGTGGGTCAGGAGAAACAGTATTCCAGCTGTTGGAACATCTCCAGAAAATTTCTTGCTGAGTACGGAGAGTGTTTGTTCTCATGATGTTTCAGGATCCGATAGTGTGCATCCGATAGTGTACTTCCTATACATTACTTTGACATTTATTTATATTCTCCAAACAAAAAAATGATAATATAGTACTTATTAAGTAATACTTACCAATATTAATGCCTAGAATAAATGTAATGGGATAACATGCACAAAATTTCCCATTTATTCTTTTCATGTTTGGGTGGGAAAATTTTTTCATTTTTTTAAAATAAAGTATACACTACTAAGAGATACATAAAACTTTATACTAGTAACTCGTAGGTCCACTTTTGAGTTTTTTTAACCGGTCCCGTTCAACTGACATGAGAATATAATGTCATAGCATGACAAATCTTTTATCTGCCCTTGGATTAAAAGTAGATCTAAATCTTTTTCTATTTTAGATCTATTAGCCTTGCACGACGCTCCATTCTTTAACGCAAGCATCTCTCTCAGCGACGACTATTTGGCCTCTCTCTTCATCTTGGCGAAGTCCATCTAGGCAAAGAGGTAAGTTCTCCATCATGTCTCAGTCTCTTCGTCTTCAATTTTGTGGTTTTTTTGTTGATTTTATTTGTTAGCCAAAGGTTTTGTTCAGTGTGGTGGAGTCTTATATGATGAATTGAAATTCAATCAAGTTTATTTCTTCACTATGTGTTTTTTTCATATTGCTTTTCTAGGTATACTTAATTGGCAACAAGAAAATGAGCATTGAGGTTACCTCTGAAGCCCACTCACTAAGCTCAAGACCTATTTGTCATTGTGAACAAATTCATTTGCAGATAAATTCTATGGGTGCCCAAAATTGCGAACATTATCCACTCGGGATTAAGTATCCGATTGTTTGTTCTTTAAATGGTTACACATGGTAGACGTGAACAGTCTACCCCGGCCCTGTGAGTAGCAAGGAGACTGTCACCCCGACTTCCAACGAGACTGCAAGTGACTTTCAAGGACTTATGCACTTCAAAGAGAAGTAATAGATGCCAACAACCCTGAACGAGAGGTGCATGCAAAGAACGTGGTATTGGAGTCAAGAATAAAAAAAATGAGAAACGAGAAGTTTTTCACATATTTGTAGTGTGTTTTTTTTGTAGGAATATTGTTGTACCAAAATCTTGTTGATTGAAATGGATGTAGTTGGATGTAGTATGCACGCTGCATGTGGTATGAAATTATGTACTTTATTTTATCATTCAATTCTTCATCATGGATTTAAATACTTTATGTATCAGTACCACCATTGTGTTGGCATTTGTGTTCTGATATTTGGGAATCAATGGCACTGTATAAGGATTTTATATATGTGAAATTGGAGTTGCCCATACATTTAACTTTTTTCATGAAGACTGTACAGAAAGTAAGAAGGCCTTTTCATGAAGGCTTTTTTCATGAGTGGAAATTAGTCAATATGAAATTAGTAATAATGAGTGGAAATTCATAATGAGATAGAAGCCATGAAGGCTATACAGAAGTAAGAAGCCCAGGGGTTCCTCTCTTCATTTTGGCAGACCAGTTACTGCCTTGTATGTGTTGTGCAAAGTAGTCATAATGAGTGAAAATCTAGTTTCAAATTACACGAGTCTCAAATTTAACAATCTTAGAAAAGAACAACACATTCAAATCCTCAAATTACATGAAATACATAACTAACAAATCATGACAACTCCTTTGAAATTCCAACAAGTACAGCGCTGAACGTATTCATTCTTGTTCCCCTATAAGCCATCCTAGAACGGGCATCCACCCAAAAAAAAATTAGACATCCTCCCTTCATCGTCGATTTGCATTGGTATGTCATGATCTTTAAATCCTACTGCTCGACATACCCACCTACGATATCCATCGCCTACACTACTCCGCCTTTTTGTATAAAAACCATTAGATGAACTATAATCATAGTAGAAATTCTCAAATTCGTCAACAGTTGCAAAAGTCATTCCAACCTTAAAAATATTTTAATGATGCTCTTCATTTATTACTTGGTGTTGAGAACGGCTCACAAAAACCACTTGTGGATCGGAAGTGCTCATCTCAGATGTTTGTAAAGGTGTTGGTTCGTCCACACCCATCAAACCCACTATATGGATGTAATCAGTGACCTACAAACTAAAATGCAGTGTAAAATACTCGTATGTTTTAGAGAATGTTTTCAAAATAAATAAGCACAATAGTGAAGAACAAATAAAACCAAAATTTCCTCAATCAACCTATCCAAAATTCCCTCAAAATTCGACCAAGTTAAGCCAAATTAAACACAACGCCATGGGATTTACACTTTTTAAGAAATCTAAACAAAAAAAAAAACAAAAACTACACAATTGTAAGTGCACGAACAAAAAATATGGGGGTTTAAAGAGGTAAAATTTATTATCAAAAACAGTGTTTCTTGTGTCGCCATGAGATTTGGATTTTTAAATTCAAGATCTAAACAAAAAAAGTAAAAAATAATAAAACTACTCAATTGTTATTGCAAGGACAAAAAACGAGATTTTGAAGGGGAAAAATTTAAAGTTACCAGTATTCCAAGCTCCAATGTACTTGTCCGGAGAGATGGATGAAGTCGCCGTCGATGATAATCAGAGAGAATGGCGAAAGCATCAATTCAAGACGCAAAGGGTGAGAGAGCGAGAGAGATGGTGTGCGAATGAGTGACGGAGAATATTACGTGATTCTCCGTTAATTGAGAAACGAAACAGAGATCTAGTATAAGGAAGCAAATCAAGACCCTTATTTTAAAAAGAAATCAGATCCAATGGCTGAGATGCAATATGTCATAGCATGACATTTACACCTGATGTCAGGTGAACCAAACCGTTTTTTAACTTATTGGTTTATATTAAAGTTTAATTTATATTATTGGTTTCCATTATAGTTTTTGATCTTTTGGTTTTCAATATATATAATTAAATGTTTTATTTCCATTAATCACTCACTACATGTAAATTTTGTCTTCTAGAGAAAAATAATTTTGAACTAAATAATAATTTAAGATATAACTTTATATATAATAAATAATTAAATATTTATTACAATTTTTAATGTAGTATTTTTTATTTTACTCTAAGTCAAAAGCTATAATTTATTACTTTTTTTAACTATTTATTTTAGGAAATGTTTTGACCGACATAAATAGTAAGTTTTTATCGAAATGAAGAGGTAACAACCTCAGAACTTCAAGAAAGGTTCATCACTGTCGCGCGACTAGGCCAATAGTACCCTAGCTTATCATCCTCTAGCAATTGACGTGCACCATTCGGTGGGGACTCTAACTCTCTCCAAATCAACGCTCTGTCTCCAAAAAAAATAGTAAGTTATCATCATCATCATCATTGTAATATTTATTATTATCATTATTAATGCTATAATTATAATAAATTCCATAAAAGGTCCACAGTTATAGGTCATTTTACATATTTAGTTCCTACATATCAAATATTACTAATTTAGTCCCCAATTATTATATCATTTTTCACGAATGGTCCTTTGTTAACGTTTTTGTTAAGAACATGGATAAAATTGTATATTCATACTTCTCTATCTCCTTAATTAAACTTCCTCCCCCATCTCATAGTCTTTCCCAAACTCGTCGCTGAATTTGAAGCTCTAAACCCAAAACTAAAACGATCACTCCTCTCTCAATTAGTAGTCTTCCCGGTGGAACCTAAAATAAAAACCAATAAGCTTTATGGATGAGTTTTATCGATTAGTCTCAAGAAATTGCAAAGAAAATAAACATTAAAACTCATTTATGAAGGTAACTGGTTTCGAATTTGGGTTACGTTCCACCAGTTTTACAAACAATTCAGAGAAGAGTGATGATTTCGATTTTGGGTTCAAAGCTTCAAACTCAGCGACGGGTTTGGGAAAGGAGTGCGAGGGGAGGGAGGAAGTTTAATTGAGAAGAGAAAGAAGTGTGAATTTTTAATTTTACCCACGTTCTTAACGAAAATATTAATAAAGGACCATTCGTGGAGATGAATATAATAATTGGGGACTAAATTAGTAATATTTGATATGCATGGACTAAATATGTAAAGCGATCTATAACTGATGATCTTTTATGAAATTTACTCTTATAATTATTATAATAATTATTGTTATTATTGTTTTAGTATTATTATTATGATTGTGATGATGCTGATTATTAGTATTAATTGTTATATCTTTTGATTGAGAGTAGAATAAAAAACTAAAATGGAATAAATAATTAATTATTTTCTTATGTATAAAGTTGTATCTTAAATAATATAAACTTTTTATACACGACTTTAATTCAAAATTTTTAATCTCTAAAATCAAGATTTACATCTAGTGAATAATAAATGCAAATTAATTTTTTTTACTTAAATGGAAACTAATAATTTAAAATTTTTAAGGCAAACCAAAATATTAAATTAAACTCTAATAGAAACAAATAAATTAAAAGTAGATTTCCAACTTTATAAAACTTGAGGCAACAGCATAGTAATTACGGATAAAATAGAAATTTCAACTGTCATTAATAAAAGGGAAATGCTTGGTTCACAAACATAGCGGTTACAAACTTCACAAATTTACTATTTGTGAACTTCCATGCATAAAATTAAATGGTCTAAAATGATTTTAAAATAAAATTTTAAATCATAAATAGTAAGTTTGTGAAGTTTATGAGTATTTTGTTTATGAACATAGCATTGCTCTTAATAAAATTCTCATTGTAACAGTGGCTCGGATGGAAAGTAGTCCGAAATAATATACTACGGAGTACTAAATTTTAGATGTCTTTGAATTTGAAAAGAATAAATTCCATAATTCGTCCTTTATAATATGTGAATTTTCAAATTTAGTAATTTATTATCAAATATTATGCTCGTGATCCTTCTGTTATGAGTACTTTTTAACAAATAGTCATTCTTTTGACCATATGGCTTGTTGGTGTTAATTTAAGGGTTAAAAATATAATTTGACATTAACCTTAAAAGATCACTTTAAATATGACTAAAACATACGGAGTAGAAAATTACAAAAATAAGAGTTTCATGCTTTTATTTTCTAAATATGAATTCGTATTGTGGTGACATGACACTATACATGTGCATTTTACGTGTAATTTACATGGTAATGTAAATGCATTTTAACTCATATTTTGATAATAAAAATATGAAACTTCTATTTTAGTATATTATCAATGTTTTACTCTTACTTTAGTCTTTTTTCCTTAACCTTATATCCAGTGATGTACTTTGATGTTGGTTAGACGATACCACAACAATAATGACTATGGCTGTGAACTAGGATTTCGACGAAAGACCACATCTGTAGAATATGGTTGTTGTAGACAGCGACTGATTCACAAACGACGCATCACGATCAACCTCTGGAATTGTGTATGATAAGAAAGATATAAGATCATTGTGAAATTACACTTTTAGTTCTCAAATTAACACCAACACGATTGATGATAAAAAACTATTTTTAATACCCATAAAAGAAGGATCACAGACATAATATTTGATAATATAATACTAAATATTAAAAATGCCTTGTTATAAACGATTAATTATGAAATTTACTCTTTTGAAAATACTACGTATAATATTTTAGATGGACCATGCTAGGGTGCCACCACATGAGTGCTACCATGGGTGCACCCATGCTTCGCACAGACAAACACAGACGATAATTGTCTGTGCGACACAGACAATAATTGTCTGTGTTTGTCTGTGCGAAACATGAGTACACCCATGGTAGCACCCATGTGGTGGCACCCTAGAATTTTCCAATTAAGATACCCAATTTTTTTTTTGGTTCCCTTCATTCCATCCCTTACCCAGTTACCCTACAGCCAACGCTGTCTCAAGTCTCTGGTCGTGAAGCGAGACTCCATTCCAAAGATCTCACAGGTTTCTCTCTCTCAAACCCGCAGTTGCAGAGGCTTTCAGAAGTACCAGACATGGGGGACAAGAGAGAAAACCAAAGAGGGAGAGACGTAGAATTACCCATTTACCCTTCCGCCATTCCTTCCGGCGAGCAAACCGTTTGGACTGACATTTCACCTCTTCTACAGCACGCATGTGAAGGTTCCTATCTTTCAATGATTATTTATAGATACATATATAATACATAGTATCATATAGAATGACTAGTATGTCTTTGGAGCATGATTTAAGTTACTTTCAGTTTAGTTTTGAATCAAGTTGCAGTTTTTATTCAAATGTGTATTTTGAAATATGCAAATGGTTTTCTATGCTATACCTCATATATGAATTAGGATGCAAATTATATACACCCACAAAAAGCAAGGCGTTATGAATTAGGAAAATAGGCGGCTGATTGTTAACTAAAATGGAATGGAATTTGCAGTAGTAGTGCTTTATGATCATTTAATTACATTTGTGGTACCTTCTTTATCACAAAGATATAAAAGGGTAAATTACTAAGATTTTGCTGTTTCGTACCTGATGAGAGTGATGGCTCATTGTCTCAAAACCTGAATCCGGATCTCCTGCTTGTTGCGTGCAATAAACTAAAGACTTGTTGCATGAGATCCATCCAATGTGAAGACCGGGTAGACCTCACGCCACCAGTAGGTTTGGCATGTCACGTGTGGGTGTTTCCGGGGTGAGTGACCAGGGTAATTCTTTCTACACTGCCTCATCCTGGGTCAAACAGAAAAATATTGTAGATTGAAAAGCTTGCCATTGATTTTGAGTTCCTGAAGCTCTGGAAGACCAGTTGGAAATGGAGACAATAAGTTCACAGGTTCACTCAATAAAGTCCAACATGAAATTGTGCTTTCAAAATTTATTTAACAGATACACCTTGACTTCTATCCATATTCATAAAATGCAGACTAGCCGCTTAGTGTGTTGAAGTTGCCTGAGGTTCTTCTTAGGCAGCTCAGAGCTTAGGTTGCTCAAAGCCCGTTTTGTTTTTTTCCTACGCTCATGCCTACTGCATGCCTAATGCTTTTAACATGATTTTTATCCTAATTTGATATAGGATTTGTATACAAGGATCAATTTTCCCCATTATGGCTGTCTACTTTGATAGAAATTGTAGTTTAAAACATCAGTAATGCCATTCAGAAAATGATGAATAGATAGAATATGTTCCAGAGAGAAGGTCCAATCATCCCAACATGAAATTTGGTTTTCAGTTATAAACAACTATTTAATTATATTTTTACCTTCCTGTAAATTTGTATGCATGGTTAAACTTTTTCTAGTTATGATATATTTTGAATCTGATAAACAGAAAAGAAAGAGCACTCTGCTAAAACCTTTTAAGTTTCTCCATTAAAAAAATTCCAAAGGAGAATCTCTAATTGATAAAAATATAATTCTGATTTCTCTCTCTCAGCTTTATGCTACTGATAATATATATCGAGCTGAAATAGTGATAATGAAGTAAACATGAGAGAATATCTCTAAAATCATGCCACAACTTTAATGAAGTAGTGGTTCAACAGTATCAACACAACCACAAACCCACTTAGTGTTTAAATTTAGTTTAAACATACATACATGCACACATGCACGTACATGCGCGCGCGCACACACACACATTTACATATGTATATATATGTGTGTGTGTAGATGTGTGTGTGTGTTTGTCTATATATATACTCACAATATGGTTGTAAGTACGAAGGTTAAGTTGCGTGAATCTAGGCTGAGGTGGTTTGTGCACGTTAGGGGATGCAAGTGGCTTACGGTAGAGGGTGCAAAGAGGGGTACATGTAGACCTAGAAAGAGAGGTGATTAGACATGGCCTATGAGTTCAAGATCTTATGGAGGATATAACCTTAGATAGGACTTAGGAGTGCAAGGAGTGCGTGGAGATCTAGAATAAGAGTAGTTGGGTAGAGTTGTGGGCTTTAGTTTTGTGTTTTTATGCTTTAGCCTGTATTGTATGCTTGTGCTTTATGTCTAGTTATTACAGTCAACTTGTGTGCTTCTTTGGCCGTGTTTGTACTTTGTTCGTGCTTCAGTGGTTTCTTTGTTCATACTTTTGTATCTAAGCCGGGTTCTTTTGGAAGCAGCTTCTCTACTTCATGTATATATATGTATGTATGTACGTGTGTGTGTGTAATTGTGTGTGCATATATATATATGTGTGTGTGTGTGTATATTCCCTAACTACCAACTTTCTAAAAATATGCAATGTATTTCCAACTTCCTCATCTTCCCTTTTTCTCTAGATGGGTTGATGAGTACTTATGCAGCTTATCCTTTACAGGAACCCTATCGTTATGCTTGTACACTTTTAATCTACTGTAATCCTACCCTTTCATTCCCTACCTCCAAATGACAATGTTAAGTAGTCTTTTGGGGTTCCAAGAGGCATAATTCCAGAATATTTATAGTTTTATTTCCCTTATGCTTCATGGTTGTTGTCACAGATCTTAGGGATGGAGAACTCATACTTGTAGAAAATTTTAATTATCTTGCCGCCATGTCAGCATTAGAGGTAGTGCTGCATTCTTATGTTTGGTGCTTTTCTTATTTGGTCAATAATTTATTTTTAAAATTGATACTGATTTGTTTATCTTTCTTGTCATGTCTGCTCAAATACGTCTTGGCTCGTAACCAGATAATGGATCCAAAGATGGATTCTGGTATGGTTCGTACATATTATTCAGTTGATGAAGCAATAGACTATGGTGTTGCTCCTGTTCCTCTGAGTGTCAACAGAACCATTGATGTTCGATGCATTATTGACATTATGGATCATCTTCTTGCTTGTGAGGTACATTTTAGTGTTCTACAGTATGAATCAGTTAATTGAAAGGCTTCATTATAGATATTGTAGGAATGTTACCTCTCTAATAATACTCTTGTCTCTTTTTGCAGGCTACATGGCATAAAGGTCAATCACTGGCACAAACTGTATTTTCTTGCATCTACCTTTTAAGGCCTGATAGAACATCATCGTATCCACTTCTACATTCATATTGTCAAGTCACACGTGCTACATGCGATGCAGTTGTTTCCACAGTCTCAGAGGCACGAACAAATGAAGTAAAGTACTCCAACAACCTTTTCTGTATTTTTGGAAGATAGCTTAATGCAATAACTGCTACTCATCTCAATCAATGATTATTGAAGTAGGGAACAATTATGGTGGGGCGTTTCAGTCCGGATTCTCACTAGTCACTACCCACTTGTATCATATTGAACTTACTAGTCACTTCACACTTGTATCATAATACTAGAGGTCAATATTACACATCGTATCATCATAGTTGTTGTGATTTGTCATTTTGAACTAACCATGGCAACTGCTTCTTGCTCATTCATTTGATTAACGTTATCACACCCTTTCTTAGCTTTAGAGGGCATCACCTTAGGTAAGTTCATTCAACGCCATTTACCTCACTAGTCACTACAAGAACATGCCTCTAGGTTTTTTTTGTTCAAATTGCGCTTTGATCGTGAGTGATCAGAAAAGCACACCATATCAGGAAACATACAATTCATCAATGAAATTATAATGAATTTGGCCTTGAATAATGAACACCAAGGGAAATGTGGCAATTTAGAATTTTGTTTGTTGTGTTTGCAATGAAATGGAGACATGTGCTGCCTTGCCAAACTGTATACATCATGCAGTTTAGTCCAGGTGTTCACGTTAAGTGTTTTTTTTCTATTTTTTTTGAAATATGGTTAGTTATAGGCTGACATTTATATGGGACCCCTAGATGTGCATTTTAACTGATAGATGTTCTGCATGAATAACAAACCATATTGTTAGTATTTGAGATTTGATTTTTGTCTTGGGGTAGGAGGAAGATCTATTCACTATGACGCACGGCTTGCCATTGAAAGTGGACGGGGATGACAAATGCTTAACAATGTTAAATGTAGTAGACGAAACTGTTTCTCGCCAATTACGTGCTTGCAAAGCTATATTAATTAAGAAGAGAGCATTAGAAGGTAGTCATCAAGCTATGTATCTTATTGAGATCTATTCTTAACCCTTATCTAGGCTACATGTCCTAATATGTATTCATCTGATAATCTAAGATTGTTGTTAATGTTGCTTGTTGATGTATACTGGATTGAATAAATTGTTATTGGCATGACGACATCTATGATTTGGGAGACAGACAAATTTGCTTTCATGTCCCTTTTCCATTCTTGGGATATCTGGTGGTAGAACTTTTCATGGCGCTGCACATGTTGATTTACAATATCAAAGCCAGTGTTGTAATAGGACATGAATATAAGAACTATCTCAATGTATTGCTGTCTCACAATATTTTTCATGCAGGTGAAAAAATCCTATGATAATGATAGATTTGAATTCTTATGTCATTATTCCTTTGTAAGATGGCTGTGATAGGAAGGTCATCAAACACAAAACTTTGCTACTATGTTCTTTTCCCTTAAATTTGTAGTAACTAGTAATAACTATTTAGGCAAAGAATTGTCACAGTGAAGTAGGATTTTTTTTGTCGGTTTGGTCAGTTTTTGTTTTTGTGAAAAACCAAAGACCAAACTGAATAACTTAGGTCGCTTTAGTTTGTTTCACTTAGGGTCATTTTTGGTCGTTTTTTGCCGGTATCGGTCGGTTTTGTTTGGTTTGGTTTGTTTCGAAAGACTAAACCTTAAAATGATTTGCCTAAGCCCACCAAAGTATTCTAGGTTAAAGTACAAAAGATTTATCTGGAACATAAAGCTAGAACCTAATACTTTCTCCGTTCTTAACAAATGCAACAGTGAAAGGTTTGACACTATTCATTCACTCACATGTGATTATCTTTTGTGATTTATACATAAAACAAAATACAGCCATGTGGGGTGTTCTTAGATTCGTCTTGATATAAATTTTTGCAATATCAACTTTTTACTATTTTTTGCCAAAAACAATTCAAGATTATAATGATTTGCTTTAGGCATTGGCAATTGGAATATCCATATATTGATGCTGGTCTTTATTTATCCGCTACTCAAGGTGTTTTTTTATGAATAATTTTGCTTGGGCTATGTGGGCTACTGGTTACTGCAACACTTTTTTAGTTTCTGAGCAGTCTGTTTTTGCATTGGTCAAAGGTTCTTATTGGAGTACAAATTAATCCACCTAAGACTTCCTATTATGAATTGTATAAGAAATCATTTTTTTTCCAATTTTGTTTTATTGCAAAAAGAATTCCACATTCAGCCGAATCCTACACTACTTTCTAGCTCTTTATTAGTGCCTATTGTGTACCTTCACAGCTTCATTCCTCGCTGCTAGTTTTTCTTTGTATAGCACATTAGGGCTTGTTTGGTGAGTTTTGGAGATATGATATGATATGGATTTTGAAATTTTGGAGAAATGATATTGGTTTTGAAATCTGAAATGAAGTTTTTTAGAGAGATTTAAAATCATGATTTACTTAGTGATAGGCGGGGTGACAGGCTACGGGGGTGGTTGGTGGTGGCAGTGGTAACTGGTGGTGAGGGGTTGTCAATGGTTGAGGGTGAACCCCTGTATTGATATCTCCAAAATTCGGGAGATATCAAAACCCTCCATTTGGAGGATTTGTGATATCAAATTTGAATTTTATGCCTCACCAAACATCAAAAAAGAAAATATGATATTGGGAGATATGGAAACCTATATCTCCTGCGCTAACCAAACGGGCCCTTACTTTCACTCACCTCTCTCCCTCCTCAAACTGCTGCTTCTGGTTAGTATCCAGATTATAGTACCGTTTTTTCTATTTGGTTTGATACATTTTTTTTGGTATTTCATCTAATTTTCTTGCTTTGCCTCTATGCCTTGTGTTAATAGATTCACTAGTATATGCCTCTTAGCTCTGCCTTTTATAGGCTCCAAAGTCGGGAAGGAGCAACCTTTCTGATATACTTGTAGTGATGTTTTTATTTTATTTTGCAGATATGGAGCCATTACAAGCTGATCTGGATCTGGAAGAAGGATTCTGTAAAGCAGTGCTATGTCGTTTACGCTTTCGTAAGGTTTTACTTCGTTCTTCTTTGCAAACTTTTCTTTCGGTGTTAGAAGCCTGCATATGTTACGCGGGGCCTTGAAAGCCAATTCGTCAATTCATGGATCATGACATTGATGAACATGTGTGCTTTTGGTTATGTTGGATGTAGTACTGATTTAGAATACTGATAATAGTGCTCAGACATACAGTTTGCTTTGAGGCCTGGAAGCATTTTTTTAATTGTCTTACTTTCATTGATTTGGTCACACAATCTCAAAACTAGTTGAATTTGGATATAAAAATTAAATCAAGGAATACAGATGTATGGTCAGCTAGTGGTTGTATTAACAACCCACATGCATGCCATACTGCAAAAAGGCCACTCTTTTTTCTTTGTAATAATTCTCGTCTCTGCCCTGCTGTTTCAGCACTTTTACCGTGTTTTGACAAATATGAAGAGACCTCAAGGAAGAGGCTTTGATTTAGCAAAGAAACACATTGCTTCTTGCTTACAAGAGATAGATTCCATGCTTAAAACGGAAAAGTTCCTGAGTCAAAATAATGCATGTGCACTAATAGATGATTCAAAAGAAGATAAAACGACTGCCTCTGGTTGTGCGCCTATTGGGTTTGATTCTACTTTAAACAGCAGGTTATCAGCTCCAGCTCCACCCCGCTCCATTAAGATACTTTGCTGGAAAAAGGTAACTGTGAACAAAATTTAAAATCATAGTTAATTTATTTAATTTCTCTAGATGAATAGACTTGTCCCTTTCACCAGGCAATTGATTACTTCAGAAAGCTTCTTCATGAGCTAGATTATATATGCTCCAACAATTTGGATCCAATGTTTGAAAGTGTTTTGCACTTTGTAGTTGAGTTTCAAAAGCTGCAACCTGAATTAGTTGCTAGAGCTCATCTCCAGGTCTGTTGTTTATTATTTCCATTGGAACAGTTTTGTTTGTTCGAGTTTATTCATTTCATCATAAAATTTATTCTTAGACCAATCAGTTCACATGAAAATTCAACGTTTTTGATATATATCTTGTGAAGGCTATCTGATTTTTTAATCTTTGTCCAGTAATGTGTTTTGTTAATCAAGAAAGTATTAGCATTTTACACAACGCCCCCTCTTGCAGTGTGAAAGAATATTTTTTGGAGTGAGGATGCTGGAATGTTAGATTATTTATTGTAACCGAACAAGATTAATTTTACTGCTAGCGGATTAGGACTACAGTACATAGAAGTGCAAATCTGCACTTTCAAGCAAGATGATTGTCAGAATGTTCTGCATAGCAAATCTAAACTTGCCCAAGTGATTAGATAGTTATTACGAGGTCTGAGTTTGAAACAATAAATTAGCCTGATTTTATTTCATTGCATATTTTAAGGGCTAATTGTAATTTTAGGGACTAGTTTAAGTGCATCACAATATAAAAAGTTTTGCTGAAAAATAAGCATACCATTATCTTGGAAGACGTTAGTTGTATTCTGTTTTGAGGCTGTTGCTGATTTTTAGGATCTGATAAGTTCACTAGAGGTCAGTCTATTGTTATCTCTAATTTGTAGGGGTTTACTATTATTTTGTTGACCATTTGGTTGTAATCCAAGTAACTTCCATCAGAGAATTAAACAAACTGTAGTTTTCAATTAGTGTTTTTCCATTGTTGGCTTCTAGACACAATTCAAAAGTGATCCTTTCTTGAGTAGTTTTTTAGTAGAATTATCCCTTTTTTTCTTATTTTATTATCTAAATTGAGAACATATCCAGCCAAAATGCCTAAATATTCTCAATGCTACTACATGCCTCTATTCTAAAGAGGGACTATTTATAGTCTAAGTGTGAGAATAAAATAACAAAAATATTAGCCCCGATTCCCTTAAAAAGAGTTATATTTCTAAAATTATTCTTGTCCAAAAAAAGAGTCTAATTTGAACAGAATAAGCCAATTTTTGTCATATTTAATGTATTTTATTACTGAAGTGTCCTAATATGTTAATTTTAGTTAAACCAAACAATGATATTTTAAAAGTTAGATATGTTTGATGATTTCCAACATTTCTACCTTTTAAAGTCACATTTTCTATTTTTGGCGTCCTAAAATTAGTCACACTTCTCACATTTCCTCAAGGAAAAGAATATGTGGCTCGCAATATTATTCTCTTCTGAAGTCTATATGAATTCTATCCTTTCATTGTTTACTTTTCAATTATTGTCAAAACCCTATTAAGTTAAAGAGTGACTATAATTTATGGACACTTGGACACAGGGAGTATTTAAAAAATTAGCTATATTTGATGATTCCAATAGTTGTACCTTGCTAAAACTAAATAATCGGTAGTTGTTAATTTATGAAATAAGACTTTATGAGATGGAGGCAGTAATTGATAGCTGTTGAAGTGTCAATTAGCCTCTAATGGTTAGTGCTAATCAATCATAATTGATGTGATATGTGCTCATGGCAGCAAAGCAGAACACATGGAATCATGTTCCAGGGAGTTGCTGGACAAGAGAAGTTTTATTTTAGATAGTATAGTTAGGGGCTGTTTGGCAACTTCTGAATGGGTAAGTGCTGAACCAGTAAGAGGTCTGAACCATTAAGAGCTAGTATATTGCTTAACTATTCAGAGGCAAATGTCTGATCAATTCAGATAACAGCTCTTAACCATTCAGACTCTGTATAATACTTAACCATTCAGAGGCAAATCTCTTAACCATTCAGACATCTGAACCATTAAGAGGCTGAAACAAACAGTCTGAACCATTAAGTGCTGAATCATTCAGACATCTGAACCATTAAGAGGCTGAAACAAACAACCCCTTAATTAGATAACGATTATTTATATTCTTATTTCGTCTAGGAATTCATTATTGTATTTAAATTTGACTATAGATACCCTCATTTTGCAATGAGTTATTAGTTTTTGGCATGGCGGGCATTCCTATAGCTGACCACCTATAAATCATAATATTATTATAAAAATCACAGCACTTGAGTCTTGAGGGATGCCGTGAATGAGCTCAGGGCAAAAATGGGACAACTGCTGAACTGAAAATGGGGCAAACTAGTCCAACTGGAGTATGAATAGGCTTCCTTATCAACTCACCCATCAGAAACTGCTCTCCAACAGTATAGTTAGATAGTATAGTTAATTAGATAACAATTATTTCTATTCTTATTTCTTCTAGGAATTCATTATTGTATTTAAATTTGACTATAGATACCCTCATTTTGCAATGAGGTATTAGTTTCTGGCATGATGGGCATTCCTATAGCTGACCACCTAAAAATAATAATATTGTTATAAAAATTACAGCACTTGAGTCTTGAGGGATGCCGTGAATGAGCTCAGGGCAAAAATGGGACAACTGCTGAACTGAAATTTGGGCAAAGTAGTCCCACTGGAGTATGAATAGGCTTCCTTACCAACTCACCCGTCAGAAACTGCTCTCCAACATACACCGGTGGCTTCAATGGCAAATTAGGCAGGCGCCCTGCCCTTGAAAATTCTTAAGTCAAATAAATCACTGTCTAATAAATGGAATATGGATTTCATAAAAAATATATTATTACCTCTATAAAACATAAACTACCAAAATGGGAGCATTCATTGTAAAAATATTGCATAGGGAGTCAACTGAGCCCCTAATATATTCAATTGACACTTTTAATATTGCTATTCTATTTGCTAAATAAGGTTTATGTAGTTACGTCCTCTGTAACCTGCGTTCCATATTAGTGTTCATAAACATTATTCACAGGGTACCACGTCTTCTTTACTTATATAGTTATATACTCCCTCCGTCCAACAATTACTTTTCCATTTTGACTTTACACGGATGTTAAGGAAAGATGAAAATTGCCTTGACTTTACTAAAATACCCCTTGTGTCTGTGCCCCTGTCTCCGTCTCCCCTTGACTCCGCTAGATCTTGACCGTCTCCCACTCTCCCCTCCACTTCGCAACATATTCTTCCGTTTCATTGCAACTCCATCAATCGCCCATCTGAACCCAGAAAAAGGACCTCATAGCTTAAGAACACCACTTTCCAATAATCTCAAACCATAAAAAAACTGAAAAAACGGAATTGCCTCAAACGAAAATACAAAATGCATTGTAAAAACCTCAAGGGTACTTCTCGGGTAGTGAATAGATCTAGAAGTAATAATCTTTCTCTGGTCATTGATGACGAAACAATGATTACCCATTTACCTGTAAAAATTGGTCAGAGTCCTCAGATCCAACGGTAAATCTGTCAACTGGGAATAGTACAAGGAAGGCAAAGCAGAGTTTGAAGAGGAATAATATGGAGGTAGCAGAAGAAGATGGGTTGAAGGTGCAGATCGGAAGTGCTAGGTGGCAGTTCAGATTGGCTTGCATCTATGATCAGAAGGTGCAGATCGGAAGAAAGGTTTGAAGAGGAAAAAGATGGAAGGTTGAGAAGAGGGTCTCGACTCTCGAGGGGAAGATCGGAAGGTTATTTGAAGAAGATGTTCTCAAGGTTGAGAGATGCATGATTTTAGTGAGGAAAGGAAAAGGATGAGAGAGGAAGAGAGAGGAAGAGAGTGAGATCTGGGAAGGCAGAAGAAGATGACGGGCGGAAGTGGAGGTGAAACTGAATATGGAGTAATAAAAAATGAGGGTAAAAGAGACCTTTTAGTGTGGTTTTTTGCCTAAAAAAGAAACAAGAAAATTCCTGGACAATCCAAAAAGGAGAGTGAGAAGAAAATTTAATGGACCGGAGAGTGTGTGTGTGTATATATATATATATATTTACATATATATTATATCATGTTACCTCTTGTTTTGTAGAACTTTTTGAGGTTTTTTGTGAATATATACTTTTGTTTTTTAATCCTACACCAATTGTTAAATAATTTGAATTGAAAATAGTTTAAGTCGAACATGGTAAACTGGATCAGGAACACTATATAGGAACAAAGGTAGCACATAACAAGGTTGTTCCTCGAAGATATGCACCTCTTATTGGCATGATTAGTTAGCAAGATATGCACCTCTCATTGGCATGATTGGTTAGCAATGAGTACTAAATATTCTTTTGGCTCCATAAAACAAGTGTCATTTCTTAATTTGTCTTTTTTCCAAAAGAGTTCATTAAAAACATAACAACCCCATTTCATTATGTTTATTATTTTTAATAAAAAAGTGTCACAAACAAGTTAAATATGTTATATTTAGCAAAACCAACAAACTCATTTCAGTTTTTAAATATAGCTAGAATTGATGATTCCATTGTTATGTTGAAAGATGTCGCTTTTTACGGGATGGAGGGAGTAGTGGGTTTGTACTAATTTAGATTTATCTTTAATATATTTTGCTGTTCTTGCGACAAAAATATAACAGCATTTGCTGATTCAAGATGGGAAGCTCTATGGACGTGATCCTCTCTTTGCTGTGATCTGCAATGCAGCCTTATTACCTACATCTGCTAAGGGCCATGCTATCCAAAACATTGAGCCTTTCACCCAACTGGGGCAGGTAAATATCTTATTCTGGAGGCAAATCCCAAAACTCCCTTGTAGATTCTAGATTTTAATAATTGATATGTGTTGCAGTTATTGATCACTTTACTAAGGATTCTTTGTACAAATCTTGCTTGGCAAAGGCGTAAACTTGGAAAAATTTTACAAGATTGGCGTATCATATATGTACAGGTTGAGTACTTCAAGAAATTTAAATGTCCCGCCACTTATTGATTCTCGCACCTTTTTGTTGTACATCTTCATTTACTTCATAAGACGTCATTCAATTTTGATAGAATTTAGGATTGGGTAGAGATAACTGGATTGGGCAATAAGACGCTTGGGCTGAACCACATTAAAAGATTGAATCCAATCGATTAGTTAGTTCAACTCAAGAGCTTATATACCGATTATTTTACTCTTGGACTTCCGATGTGGGATGACACTCTAACACTCCCCCTCAAGTGGACAACCGGCCTATTTTGAATCTAACCGATTGACCACTTGCAAATGGACTCTCTTCCCCTTGATTTTTTTTGAGCGCCAACACCTATAGGACCACGAGCCATTGGGTATTGACTTCCAGACGAGCAATCGTGTTAAACAGGCCATAGGCCGTTGGGTACAACATCCATACGGACAACTGGGCTAAAGACTAACGGGCCGCTAGGAATGAACGTTTAAAAGGACACCTTGACGAACGAGGTGGGCTAAAACTGCTCTGATACCATGATAGCATTTAGGATTGGGTAGAGATAACTGGATTGGGCAATAAGACACTTGGGCTGAACCACATTAAAAGATTGAATCCAATCGATTAGTTAGTTCAACTCAAGAGCTTATATACCGATTATTTTACTCTTGGACTTCCGATGTGGGATGACACCCTAACAAATTTCATTATTGGGTTATTTTACCTATTTGGTGTCTTTATATTTATTAGTTGGCTATTGCATTTTTTAAATATAAAAAAGACCAAAGTATTACTCCCGAGTAATAAAATGGAATAGACTATTTCAAATGAAAAGTATGGAAAACATCATACCAAGTATCAAAGAGAGTGGTTTTCCCATATTTGTTGCATTAGGGAGCATATGAAAAATAAAGGGTAGTACTCTGTACATAATTTCTTTATTTCTACAATTCATAGCAACCTAACTAGTATTAGTGTTCCTTCCCTAATAACATATGGTAAAAATTCTAGTAAATCCCTTGGGTTCATAAAAAGTTCATTCTCTAGCAGCTAAGGTTTTGTTTGAAAGGGTGTGAGGGGCGAGGACATTTCAAGATAATGATATACTACCTCCGTCCCACTCTCTTTGTTCACTTTTGACTTTTGGAACTGTTCATCTAAGCATTTTGACTCATCAAATTCTCTCAATGTGTAAGCCTAAATATAGTCATGTGTGATCTTGTTTGATTTGTTTTAACATATAGATTATTAATAAATAATTTCTATAATTTTTTAATATACAAATTACAAGATAAAATGGATTAAAGAAGTGCATTGGATGGTGTGCCAAAATGTAAGTGGACAAAGAGAGTGAGACGGAGGGAGTATTTTTTATGCGAATAAATAGTAAGTAATTTGGATGAAGTGTTGTAAAGAAAGTTATCATTCGATTCATTCCACATACTCCCTCTGTCCCAAAACTAGATCCTGTTACAAATTACGGTGATTGATTGAATTTATTTTTAAAGTAATTTATTTAAATAATGATAAAATATTTTAAAATAAAATTATACATTTAAAAACTACATCTAATGCTCTATAAACAAGATAGGTGACATGACTATATTATTTTAAAAAACAGTTAACAAAATTAAGTGAAGACAATTGTTTGACCCCTGAATAGTAAATGAGATTTTAGTTTTGAAACTGAGGGAGTATTTTGTTTTGAAAAAAACGTATAAAGTTAAAACAATATTTTAGGCCCTACAACATTTGCTGAAAATGAAAACTTTTCCCTCTCCCATATCTCATCCAAACTCCTTTCCAACATACTCGAAGTTGGTTCATTGTCATTTTCTGCTTGTCACTTACCACTCAGTTTTTGTTTTCTGAATGGAAAACATTGACAGAAGAGGTTGAGGCGAGACAGGTGGTACACCAATTACTATTCTCTGACAATATTAAGCAAGATGGTGCTGAGTTACAAGCTTTGCAGGTTGAGCACCTGTTCCATGGACAAATAATAAATGTTCTCCACTTCGCCCATGCTTTCTGTTTGGGAAGGAAGAAAACATTGTTTTCTATTTAGGAATAAAATATTATAAAATGGAAAATAGTATTGATTTCTCCATTTTGGAGAAAAATATTGAACATGGCTTCTTCTTGATTGTTTATTTTTTAGCATTGTAAAGTTTGGAAAACAATTCAAAAAACTTCTATTTCATAAACCTACGGTAACTTTGCTCAAACTTTTGTAGGAAGTTTCAACATTCTTCTGAGATTTTGTAACAGTTTCTTTCTCAAATGTTTCATATTTCGCCCAACCTTAATAATTTAAAGCAGTTTAATTTTCTCCACTCCTTTCTCTGTTTCTTCTCTCTTAACATTCAACTGCAAAAATGACCTAAATTAAAGCTACTGTACTGGCCCAATAGCTTTTATCGCGGGATTTCAACGAACATATTCATTTTTTAGTGGGTATATTAAGTAAGGAATTTGTGTTTTTTCTTTAGCTTTCTTGGGAAAAAATATGAAGAAAAAGCATCCTTTATATACTCAAAGACATAGCAAGATGTGTATATTTCTTTCCATAAAAGAAGTGTATAAAACAAAGAAGCTAGACACAAAAAAAGGCAACTGCAAGATTTGCAGGAAACCAGACTGCGTAGGAAAAAACTAAAGAACTTTCTTATTTCAAATCCCAACATCATATGCATAAGGTCCTATATTTTGTAGATGCACTTTCTGAAATCGAAGTTATTTAGTTTTCATACCTTGTTCTTATCAACTGAACTTGATGTAGTACATTGGTGTCTTTTTGCAACTTATTCAATTTTTATAACAGATAGAACTGGCTTTCAGAAAGGAGTTCGGAGAAACTTGTAGTGATAAGTCTGATGAGGTAAATGTCCAACCAGTTTAGTACTCCTCCCGTCCCTTTAAGCTTTGCCAACTCTTGTTTTTCATTTGTCTTGAAAAACTGTTTCCGTTTACCTCTCAAGGAAGGAATTTTTTGGCTCATATTGATTGTCACTCTAATATAAATCTCAACCAGTTATTTTTTCCCTAATCTCTACAAAATCCAAATGTGACAGTTTTTTGGGACACATGGATTAAGTAAGCGTTTCTTTTATATTATTGTTTGTAGTTAGGAAATTTCTGCACAATCAGAGAAAGGATTTTTTTTACAATGCAAGAACCAAAAGAAAGGTTGTTCATACTAATTTATTTTTCATTACTGTTGCTGTTTAGAATAGTGTTAGTAACATCAATAAACTAATGACTGTACATCAGTGAGCATAGGAGTTCTGTCTTAATTGTAGATTAAGATTAAAGGAGTTGTAACTTGTAATGGCGTATTTATACGCATCAGAGGACCTTGAATTTAGTGGAGCGATTTAGAGGGAAAACACAAAATACACGCTGATCAAGAGCATTCCCGTCACATCTATGATCAACATTAAGAGTAGATTCTTCAATGTACAAAGATCGTGGTATTTAAAAGATGAATGTGAGCTGATCAAGAGGGCTGGCAACCATGTATGTCCATGAGATCTCGGTGGAGATGTAATCTTGAAGTAATTTGGAGGCTTTGTCATAATAATTTGGAGAAGTGTGTGTCATCATATTGTGTATGGTCGGTGTAACCTGCATAGAGTGGAGAGCTATTATACGGATGTGGGCCCCACATATTGAGAATTCCGAAGCAATTCTAAATAGAGGTTAGTCATAATAATATGGAGAAGTGTGTTTCATCATATTGTGTATGATCGTGTAACCTGCATATAGTAGAGAGCAGTTACACGAACATGGGCTTGCATAGAATTTCTCCGAACTGCATAAACATATCTGATGTGATCTTTTTCGTTTTTTATATTTTCTGCATTTTGCCATTAGGGGCTATAACACCCTCTAGGTCATTTGCTTCTCTGCTAAGTTCTAAAGCTCTAAATCAATTTTAAATGCACAATTCTAATCAGATCAGGTTATTTCAAGTTTCACCTTATGAGCCTATTCACTGCCCCCACACCTCCTTCGCCCTCCCTTCTCCTCATCTCTTCTTTTGGATTTCACATACCCCCTTCAACTACAGGCTGAACCACTATTTCATCTTCGACTATTGACGCGTTAGCAATTTTCTTTATTGATGATTTCTATAGTTGCCGGCAATAGTGGACACCGGCCCTGGAGGTGAGGTTGATGTAGGGCCAAGCCAGAGGGGTTGGGACTATTGGGGCATGACTTTGAGAGGGTTTAAAGATCGAGTTTGTTTAAGGAATGCTAGTAATGAAACAAGATGGGTATGATATTCTCATGCACCTGTGCATACCATACCAGAGGAAACCGAATGGAGCCTAAGTTTTGATTTATATTATCCTTGATGATTTCTAGAGTTGCCGGCAATAGTGGACACCGGCCCTGGAGGTGAGGTTGATGTAGGGCCAAGCCAGAGGGGTTGGGACTATTGGGGCATGACTTTGAGAGGGTTTAAAGATCGAGTTTGTTTAAGGAATGCTAGTAATGAAACAAGATGGGTATGATATTCTCATGCACCTGTGCATACCATACCAGAGGAAACCGAATGGAGCCCAAGTTTTGATTTATATTATCCTTGTGTTTTTTTATATTAATCTTATTTAATGTTATTAAATTAAAATTGAAACCAAACTTTTATGTACATGATTATGAGAAGAAACATTCATGTAGCAAGGAATGTAGAGATATGCACACCATTAACCGTAAACAGAAAATTTAAACGAACAATCATGTTGAAATTACTATTGAACTTATAAATTCATTTGTGAATAAGGAAATAATTTTTAAAAGTACTTTATTCATTTTAAAATTTTTTGTGCAAATATGATAGATGTCAATAAGTCTGTCCAAGCAATTTTTTCCCGAAAAGCGTACTTCGTAAATTATTCGCAGAACGAAATTAAGTTTTGTGTAAAACTATACATCTTACTCTTATAGTCTTATACATTGTTTAGAGGCTAAGCTGCTAAGGTTTATGAAATTTACCACTTCAAAGCATTTTTTATTCCTTAAACTGTGCTGATGTGTCAAATACTCAAAATGTATATTTTCAGATTTGAACTAGGGAGCTGACGTTGTAAATGTTACACACTAGAGAAAAACTTTAACTAAAAATACATACCTGATACACACACACATTATATAATTTTATGTGAAATCCATAGGGTCCTGAAATATATGGGACTTCACATGGGTGTGCCTTTGTGTGGAGTATAAGAATTATGGTGAAATTATGCATCTGACCATTTGCCCCAATGTGGTTATGTTTTCCAGTCTATAAAGAGGTTTTAGTATGTTTTTGTTTGCTTCATGACATTCCCAGTGTTTGAATTCTTCCAACAAACTTATCAGAATGAAATTTTAAAATTTAGTTTCCAAATGATTAATTGTGCATCACTGTTTATATCTTGCTTTTCTGCAGAATATGTGCGCGAAGATATTTAAGCACATTCTGGTATGGATAGAGGAGCAAACATACCGGATAGCCTACCGTTTCCTTTTATTGGGATTTGATCTTGAGCTATATTCTACGAGTGAATTCTGTATGGTGTATTGGTACATATATGTTATCCTAGTCAAGCTTGCAGAAAAAACCTATGCCAAGTTGATGGCAAGCAACGAAAATGGTAAGCTGCTCTGGTTTTTCTCTATTTTCTATGGTTTTCGTGCTATGTCAAGCCTTTGTTTGGGTTTTCTTTGTGTGTTTTGTAAAGTATGTGAATGTAGCAGTTGGCAGTAGGAGGCGGTTTCCTTAAGACACATTTCTTAGTGGTATAATAAAAAACAAAATGTAATCAGAAATAAGCATTTGTATACCTCGTTGTGTCTATAGATATGGAGAAGGCTTATCACCCGAAATGAAGTGATTTGGAGAAGCCTGGAGGTTAGAGAGGTGTCATGGATCATGGATGTACTTGAGAGTGATGCATGATTTGTACGTGCGAGTAAGGACTTGTGTTAGGATCCCTGTGGGGCAGAGATTCTTTCTTGGTTCGGTAGAAATAGAGTTTCAACAGGGATTAGTGGTATAGCTGTTTCTCTTTGTTGTAATTTTTAGCTGATTTTAATAGGGTTCCAGAAGAACATCCCATGGTGTTTGATATTTACAGACAAGATTGCACTGGCTGAGACTCGGGAAAGGATGATGGCCAAGCGAGAGCACAGGATGACAACATTGGTGGCACCAGGCGTGCTCAATAGCACATTATCCATTTTAAGGCTGAAGGCTTCTTGTTCAACTATAGCAAGAAACACTGACGAGTAGGTATACGTGATCATTGGGGGGTGAAAAGGTCAAAGAGTAATGCAAAATGGCAATTTCAAGTAGTTGGCTTCTATCATCCTGAAAGAAGACAGAAGGCAAGGATTAGAATTTGAAGCATTTGGGTTCTATCATCCAGAAAGAAGGCAGAAGTTGAGGATGACATCACACACTGTATAAAGACACACGACACGGCACAGTTGTTAAAAATGGAGGACTGCTATGAGAGTGCTATGATGCAATATGTTAAGGGCGCTGCAAGTAGCCAACATCCCGGGAGTCCGGGATTTCTGGTGAGGGTGGAGGATAGCCTAATGCAACTCACCCACAAAATTTAGATATAACAATAATTAAGAACAACACTAGAACTTAAACTAAAAGCAACATGAACTAAAAGGAACTTGAATGAGAAGATACTGAGCCCATTGGCTAGCCTGGGCCATTGAACTTCTTTCAGCTTTGATACTGTATACCTATAAATTGATCCATAACACAAGAATGCCATGGGGAACATTTTACGAGGTAGCCATCCCATAAGCTGTGTTGTATAGGTTTGAGTGTTGGCAATAGAGGCACATAATCATATGTTATAGTGGACATGTAGTTGTGCCATATTGGACATAGTACGAAATATGGTCTTTTTGGTGAAGTTAAGAGTCACACCTATTACTGGTGAAGGAGACTAGGAGAGAGGATAGTGATTTGGTTGAGAGGACAAGACGAGCCAATAAAAGACAACATGAGATGAGCAAATGAGGTTGGACATAGTGGCCCTAAACTTTCCCCAGGACCATAGTTGTGATAGATGCAATTAATGCACATCCGGTCTGCGAGGGCTCACACTCACATGCTCTTTACGGATTGCTGGAGGGTTTTTTTGAAGTCTTCATTGCCACTTGGTGTATACGTCTATACGAAACTTCTTGTCCCCTCTAGAGTCTAGACCCTACTTCAGGGTGAGGTAGCCTTGGTTTATTTCTGATGGAGTTCTTCTTATCTACATGGAGTGTGATGCCATTGGATTGACTTAGAATACTTGGGTGTATCAACCTTATATTTCTTGCAAATTATCATCAGGAAATAGTTTTTTATTTTGGAGTGAGTAGTAGATTTTGTATTATTTGACATCTGTGGTCGTGATCGATTTGATCTGAAGTCACCACCACATTTGCTGACTTGTCGTTACTCAATGCCAGTACTCCAGTCACACCTACTAACAAAGAAGAAGGCAATTTACTGTTTGCCTTTTTTCTTACTGCTTATTCAGGGTCAAGACATCTACCACCATGTGACTCTTGACCTTACCACCATTTTTTATGGTGCTGATCTGCCTCTCCACGCGTCGGCACACACCATCTAAAGTGCCGTGTGCGGTGTGCTGCCACTATTGACCTCATGTCATTGTTGACCTGCAATGTTTGGAATAGAATCTCTGACTTCCTCCTCAATCCCCTAGGATTGCCTCCTGTTTTTCCTTTGTAACCGTCCAAACTATTTCTTCCAATCGATTGGCGAAAAGTTTTAACTATACCTCATGGGGGTGTTCTGTGAAGAAGTGGTTCAAAGGTAATGGTTATACTGATTGATTGACTGAAGATGTTGATATCAATGATAAGAAAACTGTGTGGGAGTTGGTATCGAAGATAAGAAACTGAGGGGGAGAACACAGATTCTTTATTATACAATGTAATGTGGCATTCCATGCCCTTCATATTAGTCATATTGAACATATAAAGAATTTTTTTGGAGTCCTTCGTGAGCAAATTTTATCTCCACTATCTCATTCATGACTGGTCACAAGAGTCCTTTGTGTAGCCCCAATGTTTGTTGGACAATCTTCTGATGGAACTATTGTCTTTGCATCACAGAATCTGGAAGAAAGCAATCACAAATATGAAATAACCCCTTATGGAGGCGTCCTACATGTGATCCTTGACCCAAAATTGATCACACGAAGGATAAGGGTTGGAACTTGGAAGCTCATGAGACCTCCACGTTAATCCAATCTTGTTCAGAATCCAGAACCTGCCATCTCTCGTTCTGGTTTCTCAAATTGAATATGTGGAATATGAGAGGTTGCATAATCTCACTCGTTACTCCACCTTCACCTATTTTACAATGTGTGTCAAACATATCTACCTTGTGGAACATTGATTATGGTGCATCTAATCATATCTATAGCAATTCTTATCTGCTGCTTATATATTCAAACCCCAACGTTTACTCTACATCACTCTCTGAAATGGCCTTTAAGCACTGGCTTTCCCGCAGTGATTCTTACCATTGGAATCAGAAGTCCTATATTTTCCTAGTAGTCATTCTAACTTTGTGTTTGTTAGCAAATTGACTTGCTCCCTATAATGTGTTTCATAATCTCTTTTGCTGACTCTGGTGATACAGAACCACTATACTAGGAAGATGATTGATGTCAAACATTAATCCGTGACCTTCATCACTTTATCCTTCTGATTCAGTTTCTAATGTATCTTTTGTGCCAACAATTACTCTAAATAACTTCCTGGCTAGTCGAGTCTTTCTACACTTTGACATATCATATATGGTCTCAGGTTTATCAAATCTTTCATCATTAGATTGTGAATTGCATTACCTTGGACATCAATTTAGTTAGTCCTTTCTAAAAGGGCCAATAAACAGGTTCTGTCCCTAACTCCCTATTCAACATAGTTCATACTTCATACTCATGTTTGGGGTCCATATTTAGTCTTCTATATGAGGATTTTGGTATTCCGTTGTCTTATTTTTTCTTCAAGATACAGAGTTATTTTTATGTGAAGAAAATTATATATTGATTCATATCTTCCAAAAGAGTTTTCCAAAATTCACATGCTGTTTGGGCATTGTATCAATAAGATTTGTTGCGATAATACCAAAGAATTTTGTGCATATCATCACGAACTGTCATTTCAGTGATATTACTTGCACTCTCCTTACATTCCAAATTTCCAGATACCACCTCATTGACAGAATGCTTTCGTCATGATTAGTTCGGTATTATTAGTTGAATATTTTAATTTTACAATTAGTTGGTTCCCAAATATTAGTAGTACTAGTATTCCTATTAGTAGTATTAATAGTATTAGTACTCCTATTAGCAGTAGGGTTAGGATCCCAATTGTTATAGGGCTCTTTAGCATATTTATAATTTTATATAAGTTAAACAATAAACAAGTAGTTTAGTATTAGTAAAAGATACGAGCATGGTCACAGACTGTCCCTCTCTATTTTAGCCATTGACTGGGGAGAAAATCCCCAATGCACAGTCCACCCTCTGAACCTGTAGTTAGTGCTGCCATTAATGATGCGGTCGCCACACGACACACCATGGTAACCCGTAACCAACACCGCCAGCCGATATTTCAGGTCCCAATGAATTTAAAATCTCTCTACGAGACGTTGCTGTAGCAACACGAAAGGAGTGATTTTAAAAGTCTAAAGTTTATAACTCCTGCACCTCTACGAGACACTCTGTAGCAATACACAAGGTGTGATTTTAGTAATATTACAACTCACAAGTTGAAACTCTCACAAATCTCATAACCACAAGGGCCAAGAAGAACGCTTCCTATATTTCAATTCAAATCCAAACTTTTTTTTACAATGAAGAAATGCGACCCATTTATAGGTATAATTATCACTAAGCTACAAACTAATTAAAACATGCATACATCGAAATTTAATCAATTTAATGTCTTGATTGATTCTTCAAAGATGCTGTTCTCCATCCATGCCAAGTGAAAGCGAAATTATCCCATTTGATCCATCCTTGTCTCCTAATCTAAGTTGCACCGAGACGGGGACAAGGACTTATACGGGGACGGGGTCGGAAGCGTGAAATGCCAATTTTTTTAATAATTTATAAAAGATTTGAGTGTAGGGACGCCCCAAGTACCCGACCGGGGATGTTTCAAGGACGAGAAGCGGCACCTATTTGAAGAATCCGTGCAACATAGCTCCTAATTACCATGTAATGACAATGGCAATTACCTAGTTAAAAGTTCTTCAAATAAATCATGGAAATCTTCCTTAGCTTCATCTACCAAACATAATTTTGCATATCAATCAAAGGTGTTAAATATCCCATGAAAAGACTTGGGATTGATTGGAAAAGATATTGCTCCTAATTAAACTATAGCAAGGAAATTAGGTAGAAACTTCTGTATCTCCAATAAACCTAGTCACTGGCTACCCTTTCATCCGAACGGTACAAAGGATCGATAGTGAAACCCATACCCGGGATTGGGGGGGGGGGGGGTTGGGTAGAGTTGGTCCAGTGCCTCGACCGGTTTGTTAATGTTCTGCAAATTAGGTCTATTTCAGTCGATCATTTTGAAGGGATGGTCTGGTTGCTGGACCATGAATTGGACCACCGTATCCATGCTGGTTCCACTGCTGCCGTTTCTGGCTTTCTGCAAGGATTTTTTTTGCCCTTTTGCTCTTTGGTTTTATATAGGGGTGAGCATGATACGGTATGAGATGGTATTCGGTATGGATTTTCATGTCATACCGATCTCGATCCTAAATTATTGGTCAGGATGGTTCATTTTCGGTACAATTCGGGATGAATACATTCTTATCTATTTTATATTTAAATGTAACAAAATCCTTTTCTTTTGAAAAATCAACTATGCAATTTAGTACACTTGGATGATTTTTATTACTCAGAGTGCTTTTATAATCTTTCTCGTACGGGTGATGTTTAATGACCAGTAAAGCGGAAAGGGAAGAAGCGTGATTTGATGAAGAATGGGGCAAGAGATCATCCACTTCCTCCAGTTGTGTTGTTTCTCCAATGCCAGCTAAACATAGTTGAAGGTCTTACAATGGTAATGGTCATTAGTTTTTCTCCAGAGAGTCTGAGAGAGAGAGAGAGAAAGATGTATAACTGCTTGAATGATGCCTTGGTTACTTAGATGCTTGCAGCTTTGAGGAATGAAATAACAATCTATCAGAATGTGGGACCTTTCAACACAGAGCACGAGGTATGCCATTAGTCATGGATTTTTAAGCAAAATTGCATGCCATATTTTTGCTTTCCCTTGCAGATGTTATCTGGAGGCTCTATGCTCCTCTTGGGCGTCTTTGCCATTAGTCATGGTACACATTTATTGTGAATCTCGTACTTACCAGTTTCACATTTTGTGCAGAGATTTATGCAGCACTTTGAGCTTCTACAAAAAGCATGCCTTCCCGATCACATATCGTATTGTTCTTTCAAGGAAGCGACAGATCATGCTCGTATATCCGTGAGCGTCCTTTCCCATAAATATTGTGTTTTATCCTATAGATTGACTTGTGTTGTGGCCTTACACTGCTTCTTCTCATTTTAAAGACTCTCGCCATGCATAATTTCTTCAAAGATGCCCAAAGACTCTCAAAGGAGCTGAGGAGCTGTTTTTCAAATGATCCTATCAAAATGGCAGAGCTTAAATCAATAGAACACGTTGCAGAACACAACAATGTCGCTATGAATCTGATCGGCAGGTTAGGTACTCTTGACTCATCACTCAAGGTTTACTTCCAATTCAACCACCACCCATACTTCACCACTGCAATTGTGAAAAGATCTTGAAATTATCCCCCACCCCCCTCCCCCACCCACCCCAAATTCAATTTCTCTTTAAAGAAGAGCATTAGAGGGAGAATTTTCCAGTAGATGGTGTTGTAGCCAGCATTTACCAGTTTTGTTTTGTTTTATAATGTCAAAAAAAAAATCTGCTCCCATTGATTCGTTTTTCATTGAATAAGCTGAGTGATATTCTTATATGGCATGCCATCAGGAAAGGTACTCATCTTGTAACTTCTAGTCATCTTGTAACTTGTAGTGTGCAACCTTAATTAATTTTTTTGGGGGGGTACAACCTTAATAAATCACTGCTTTTTGTTTAATCTTGAAAGTGTTGGCCAATGAATTCATTTCTCACTGTACTTGCTTATGTAACTGCCTGAGGATTAGTGTGTTTTTCCAGTGGTATTACTTTAATCTTCTGAGGATTAGTGTGTTTTTCCAGTGGCATTTTATGAAAAACTTGCAGAAAGCATGCGAATTGCGTTGAAAATTATGAAGCTGTTTTGTTTGTGAAACATTTTTACACATTCTCTATATTCTTTCAATCACTTACTATAATATTTTCTTTAATCTCCACAATGTCAAGTAGTCAACGTGTGCCTTTTGGCACAAGATGGAGGAGTATTTATTTTTCATAAATATCATTCTGTCAAGTTCGGTCATAATTCGATTTCGGTAGCAATCCTAAACTGCTCCATTTCAAATTTAGTAGAAAGTTTTTGAATTAAGAAATATTTGCACTAAATAGCACTAAAACTTAAGTCATTTCTCTAAATAGCACTTAGATTGTTTTCTTCCCTAAATAGCACTTTATAATGTCCATAATGACCAGTGATAGCAAACATTTACTTGAATAATGACTAATGGATAATGACTAAAAGTGCTACATTGAGAAAAAAACATATGTAATGCTATTCAAGGAAAGTCATTATGTTCTAGTGCTATTTAGGTAAATTCCTCTTTGAATTAAACTCCTGTAGATAGTCTCATGACACCAAAGTGACTTTTTCTCATGACTTTTATTGTAGATTACAATAAAAATTAAATGAATTCATAAATAAATACTCCCTCCGTTAAGATTTAATAATCTTTCTTGACTTTTCACGGTTTCCAATGTAACTCTTTGACCATAAATATTAGAATTTATACATTGTTATATTTTATAAAAGGTTAATATTTAAAACTACGTTTCATAAAGAAACTATTGATACTACACTTATATCAAACACGATATATTTTTTCCACAAATTGAGATCAAAGATTATAAACTTTGACTAAGAAAAGTCAAATGCAAATATTATTAAATCTGGATGGAGTATGCGGCTACTGCATCTTGAAGTCCTTTTACCCCCTCGGGTGCTCCCTTGCCCGAGTGCACTGTTGTTTGCATGTCTCCGTACCAGCATCTTCACGTCGTACCTCTTGTGGGGGGTGGAACCATAACACTCCCATCGCATTGAAGAATCACCTAGTACGGTGTAAATGTAAAAAATGTTGGTGGAATAGAGTTAAGGGCACCAAGTTGGATCGCGCAATGAACTATCAATTCAACTAAAAAAACCCGTTACTCTGAGGACATGTTATATAGGGTGCGGCGCAACGCGTGAATCATGAGAGGGACAAATGGGACCTGACATCGACCAAGCTGTGAAAAATGGAAGGGTGGTAATTGTAGTATTTGAATCGCAAAAATACCAGAGAATCGAATCATGAAATATCGGATGGATGTAGGACGCTCAGGCAAATTCAAACGGTGCACCACATGCTCTATACGCTCCAAAACCTTCAATGGCCTATTGAGACACAAGGACATTTTCTAAGAAGTCATAAGAACCATAGAGTGTTGGCAATAAGGATGCAACTTATGCAAGACCCCAGTTGCCAACATTATAAGCCACCTCGCGACGTTTACCATCGACGTTCAATTTTGTGCTGCTTCTAGATTGACACACAGGCGGCGCAAAAGTTCATCCCTTTCAGCTAGAATGTTGTCCACTATAGGAACACGTACGATTCTCATCCCGATGGTATTGTACCAAGTCTGGCAGAGGACGACCAACAACTGCCTGAAAGGACATCATCTTTAATTTCTCCTGATAGCTTGTGTTCACCGAGTATTCAGCCCATGGTAAAAGCACCATCCAACGCCTAGGCCAGGCATGGACGAAATCCCTCAAAGATTGCTCCAATTTACGGTTCATGACCTCCATTTGATGATGGAAAGCTTTGTTATGCTTGAGTGTCATAACATTGAGGCGTGCAACTCATGCCCAGACATGCTAATGAAGACCTTGTCGCAATCGAAAACAATACTTCTAGAAACCCATGTGTGCAGCTTAGTTACCCAATTAGGGAGTATTCAAGTATTATTTAGGAAATCAAAAAGTTTAAGTATTACATTGGAAAAAGACATGAAAAAATTACTGCGGCGTACCCTAGATTTTGTGAGAAGAACTGTCAGGTCCCATTATTTTTTAAAATGTACTCCGGGGTACCTTAAAATATCAAAAAAGCTACTCTGGGGTGACATTTCGTCACTTTCTCCGTAAATCTCCCTTCTCCGTTAACTTCTCCTTATTCCCCATTTTCGATCTTCTTCTTCTTCTTTCCTCTCATCCTCCTCCTCCACCTTTGAATCTTAATTATCCAGCCTGCCATTTTTTCTTCTTCTCTTTTTTCTTTTGAACTTTTTTTTTCTTCTAACCTATTATTATTATTATTATTATTTGTTACTAATTATTATTATTATTATTATTATTATTATTATTATTATTATTATTATTATTATTATTATAATAAAAAATTTAATTAGTAGTTTTACCATTCTTATTCTTTTTTACTTCATATTTATTATTATTTTCTTCTTATTCTATTATTATTATTATTATCATTATCAATTACTCCATATTATTTTTATTAATAATTATTACTATTATTATTAAAAATTAATTATTAGTTTTACTACTATTTTTTAATAAAAATAAGAGTAATAATTACTATTTACATCTTATTATTTTATTTTCTTCTATTGTTTTACTTTGTATGCTTCCATTGACCTTTTCCCATTTCCAATATTTTACTTGCGTAAAAGAAGGTTAAAATATTTTTAAGCTTTAATTAAAAATTAATTTTAGTATGATATATTTATATTAAAAAATTTATTTAATTAAAAACTAATTTTAGTATGATATATTTAAGAAGGTTAAAAATATTTTTAAGCTTTAATTAAAAATTAATTTTTTTGAAATTAAAAAATAGTTTTATTAATATGATTAACAATAAAAATAATACGGAGTAATTAATAATAATAATAATAATAATAATAATAATAATAACTTATTAATGACTAATTTGGAAAAACCTTTATTAGAAAGGACCATTTTAGGAATTTATTCATTAATTAATTATTGGAAATTAATTTTTGTCTTGTATATGAGTACATAAAATTAATTAAGTCAACTTAGGATAAGTTAATGAAATATTGTGACAGGAATTTTATAATTCCAAATTAAATTCAATATATGACAACATTAGTTAACCCGTATGATGTCTTGGCCAAAAGTGTAGTCCTATATTTGTACTATTTAATTTATTCTCGACAAAAGTGTTCGGGAATATAGTTACCTTTGCACAAGTCGAACCGAGAAGACTTCCATACCTGTCCTAAGAAAAAATAGTTAATTCCCTTCGTCTACTCTTCAAAAGACACGACACACAAAGAAAATTGACCCTTTTTGAGAAGGTTGATTATCGCTAAAACTCGACTATCAAGGTCCAAAAGGAATACTAACTTAGATGATTATGTTACCTAAGTGATCGAAGCAGAAATGGATGCTGGAAAGTTTATTGATCCTACAGTTCGACTGGCTCTGTTTTATATCTTGATAAAAAGTACTTGTTCGTACCTGAACGAGTTGAGGAAAGTAAACTTTGTATATATATAAGTACTAAGAGTATGTTTGTGGATCTGATGGCTAAATATGTCCCTCCTAAAGTTTTGGAAGAACATGTTTCGGAGATGGACTTTTCTAAAGACCTTATTTAGTTGCATATAAAACTTGCTTTCGAAGTAATAAAATTTTCTCATTGTTTGTCTATGAATATGCCTATGCAAGCGTAAAGAAATGTATACAAGAGTTATACAATGTTATGTTGAGGGATTAATTGTCAATTTGATCCCTAGCTTACTTAAGTTTTAAATTTGGTATTGTAGTATGATTAATGGAGGTCTTGAGTTGAATATCGATTCAATGATTGTATTGTTCTGCTACAGTTCTGCTTTAAAACTAAAATGAGTAGTAAAATCCGACGAGACTTACATAATGCTCATCATAAATAATTTCACGACCAAGTAGGAGAATGTAAGACACTGTCTTTATTATGTGACCAGAGTTATCTTTTATATAAATAAGTAATCATTGACCTTATAAATACGCTACATGCTTAATTAATAATTTTTTGATGGACGTTATTATCCTTACGGTCTAATTAGAGTTTCCCCGTATGTGTATATATAAAGAGGTCATTAGGCGATGTTAACACACCATCTCACACCTCTCCTCTTCCTCTCTAGTACAGTTTTCATGAGTCTCAACTCGTCTCCAGGATTATAATAACACACTACATCATAATCATGACCCCATCCCTAATACGTTTTTAGAATTATTAGGTGCACATAATTTAATTCTTGATTTATATTTTATGTTGAAGATTTGGTCAACATGTTCAGCTCTTCTGCTTCGTTCTCGATAGAAGAGCTTGATGAGCTACGAGAGATGTGGCAAACACTTTTCTTGATGAGTAAGTTAATTAGCCATTGTTTTACATTTTAAATTTCATGTTGGTGTAGTATTTAGTTGACCCGTTGTTTATTAATTACTATGTGTAATTGTATGTTATTGGTGTAACATTTTAATGCATTTTGAAGCTCAATGTTATTTATTTTGTACTGCTCCATATATATGCATTTTGAAGTGCAGTGTTTTTTGAGGGTATTGCGCAGATTATTTTAAAAAAAATTACTCAGAAACATCAGTTATTTCAAAATAAGCGATGTTAAAACATACTTTTTAGGATTTCAAAATATTCAGTATGGAATGGCATTAGTTTTTCTCTAATAACGATGTCAAAGCCTTTTTATTTTAATTAAGAAAAATAATTAGGCTTTGACATCAGTTATTTCAGAGGAATCGATGTCATTAAAAAAATGAAAGTATAAGAGCTTTGACATCGATTCTTATAAAATAATCGATGCTAAAGTCCATTTATTTTTTAATTCAAATAAAAAGGCTTTGACATAAGTTATTCTAGAATAACGGATACCAGAGCCCTTTTTGGCAAAAGAAAAGACCAATTGCATCGGTTATTGTACAATCGATGCAATTACACTAGAGTAATTACATCACTAGTATTTGTAGAAAAGGCCCTATTATGTAGTAGTGAATTTTTTTGAAACGTAATTTTAAAAAAATTAGAATATTATAAAATATATCTATGTATAAATATAATTAATAGTGTTCCAACTGTTAAATAGAAGAATGTGTAAAATCAAACAAGAAGAGTTTTACCACACAGAGGAAATATATGTTTAGAATTTATATAAAAAGTTATGCAAATCAAGCGCAAATAAATTACCGTATTTTACAAAGTGATCAAATGAAATGTTTATAAAATAAAATATATAATATTAGTATTTAAATACTCCGTAATAACTAAAAACCTTATTTAGAACGATTGAGTACGATATTCTGATTTTGAGACCAAATACTCGCGTTGTCCCACTGTTGATTACAATCAGCAATATTGAAAAATGATAAATTTTGTTTATTTGTATATTTTTATTGTTTATTTGATAAAATAAATATGTTTACCACCTCTTGTTTTGTAGAACTGTTAATATAATTTTTAAATATGTAAGTTTTACTTTTTATTTCTATTTGAACTAAAATGATTCTTTTTTCGTTTTGCACAATCTGTAATATTTGTAAGACGAGGGAATATGTAAATATGTACTTCGTCGGTCTCTAAGTATTTGTTAAGTTTTGACTTTTTTTGTCAAAATTGATAAATTTTGACCATTAATTAAATAAAATTTATCTTAGAGTGAATTCCCAAAAAGGCCCTTTCTAGTAAGATGTTTTCTTAAATTAGTCCCCAATAAGGAATAATTGCCCGCACGATCCTTTATAATTTAGATTTATTTCCTAAATGGTTCTCTACCAAACAAGTCTTTCAAATGTCTGTCAAATAAAATGTTTTTTTTTATTTTCTATCATCAATACTTAAAGTATGTTCTTGAATTGCTCCTTTATAATTAAGTATTTTTTGTAACTCATAATTTTTAAGTAATTTTTTTCTGAACTAGAGTGCACGAGCCTACTTGGCTGGGTGCGTTCCTCTAGCAGCCACCTATTTATTTTGAAAAGACAATTTTGAAAATTTATTCATAATTTACATGATAGAAAATATAAAAGTACTATCCATTTAACTGTCATTTAATAGACATTTTTTGTAGAAGATCATTTAGGGAATAAATCCAAATTATAAAAGATCATGCAAGTAATTTTTTATTTATTGAGGATTAATTTGGGAAAACACTTTAATTAAGAAACCATTTTGGCAATTTACTCTTTATTCTAAATATTGATACAAGAATAAATTTATTAGATTTATATTTTGTATGATATTTCTAAAATATTAGCTTATCTAAGTGGTATATCATATAATTTTTATTTGATTTTCTGTCAAAGTTTGATTTCGGTGAACTACAAAAAATCACAAATACTCAAAGAGGCAACAAGAGCACTTATATTAGCAAAAAAACTCATCCTGCCGCTAGTTGGCCCGGAGCGCGCGGTGGGGCTCTATTGCAGCGCAACAGGCACGAGGTTAATGCGGCGTGCGCCAGGCTTGGGGCATGCATAAAGGTGAGAAGGGTGCGACAGCGTCCATGGTAGACGTACGGTGCGCAAGGCGGTCTAATTTTTTTTCTTTTTTTTTGTTTTAACATCACTATTTTTTTATTTTAATTTTCAACTCTATAAATTCACCACATCTCCTATTTCATTTCACCCACTCTCATCTCACTCAATTTACTTTCATCTCTGTCTCATCTCACTATCCAAATATGAATCTCGGCGGCAATAACTTCCTTTTCGAGGATTCCAACCTTAATACTGTCATCAAATCTGTAAACTCTACTAATTTTCGCACCGGAAGAGTGGGTGACGACTTTGCCCTGTTCTCGAACTCCAACGATAGTGTCTACGAATTGTCGGTCATAATATGGTTGACTACGACATTTTTAAGTTGGAGCCCATCAACGAGGGTATTAGCAAAGGGAAGACAAAAAAGAATGACAGACCGAAGAAGTATATCCCAGTGAAAAGTCTGGCGTTGGCGAGGTTCTACATCGACGGGTCGGAGGATGCCATCATCGACATCTCCTGAAAATGCAAAATATTTTGGGAGCGTGTTGCAGAAAAGTACAACATTGGGAGGCCTGATGGTACAATCGAACGTGATGGGGAGATGTGTTGAAAACACTGGGGGTGTGCCCCCAAAAGTCCAAAAGTTTAGTGACTTGTACACCAACGTCCTAAAGACGTGGCCTAGTGAGTCTAACGTCGACGACATTCTCTTGAAGGCGTCAAATCTTTATTATCAAGCGGAAAATAAGGTTTTCAAGTTCTAGAATATTTATAAACTTATGTAGAAGATGCCTAAATTCAGTGTTAAGGTGGACGCCGGAAGATCGGGGCCAAAGCGGTCCAAACTCTCATGGACTGATTCGTACTCGACGAGCGGGGGCGGGTAGTCCATCGACCTCAACACCACGGGGGACGACTTCTCCGCGTTCTCAAGCAAGGAACCTACCTAGCGGCCAGAGTCGTCCGATCGAGACGACAAAGGCAAAGAACGCGAGGGGAAGGCTCCTAGCATGACATCCTGACCCCCAAACATGGCGTTGGACAAAATGAATAGTAGCTTAGAGAGTATGAACAACCTCAAGGCACTCATGGCAATGGATACGTCGGAGATGTCGGAGTTGCAAGTGAATATACACAAGGACATGACTGTGGTTGCCTACGCCATGATAAGTAGGGCAAATCAATAGTATATTTTAATTTATTTATTTTCCAAGCACATTTTTTATTTTTTAGTATTTGTAGTTTTAATTTAAATGTTAAGCATGTTAAATTTCCATTTTACTAATGTAATATTTTGTAATGTTAATGTGATTTTTGTTTATTTTTAATTTTTTAGCTGTTACATTCATTTCTATTTTTAATAGTTACTCATCTATTTTTATTACTAAATAAATATTTTTATTAACTTTATTTAATTTTTTAATTAAAATGATGAATAATATAAAAGAAACAAAAATACAAACGAGTAGGCTAGTGTTTCGAAATGAGGAAAAAAACTAAAGTATGAGAAAAACATTGAAAATATACCAAAATAGGACTTCAATGTTTTTATTCTCAAAATAGGAGTTAAAATGTATTTACATTACCAAACATAGTCATGTATGTACATTACCAAAAAGTATAGTAATGTGCACATGTATAGTGCCACATTACAACTACATTACCACAGTTCCAAGTCCTATTATAAGGAAAAAAATATGTAACTCTTATTTTAATACTTTTTTCTATATTTTAATACTATCTTCAGTGATTTCTATTTGAAATGAGGCTAAAAGAAAATGAGGATGTGGTAGACTAGGGGTGAGCAAGGACAGAATCGATTCCGATATTTCCCAAAAAAATCTAACCGAAAAATACCGAACCGATAAAGTACCGAAAAGAAACCGAACCGTAATGGTACGAGGTTATTTCCCATACCGAAATTCCCGAACTGAACATATATACTAATATATTATAAAAATAATAATTTTTTTATATTTCTTCATTAAATAAAAAATTTATATAGACAATTTAGTTTAATTTCATTATGTTTAAGTTGCACTTTAATAAGAGTTTTTTTATTTTTTGTAGATGAGTATAAGAATATTAACAAATATTTAAAATAATACTTTGTTATCACTTGTTTTCTTTAATTTGTGAAATATAAACTAACTTTCATAAGCATTTCTTGTATTTTATTTTTTCATTTTTAATTTTTTTTATCTTTCTTTGGTTAAATGTACTTTCAATTTTTCAAAAATAAAAGGTTTTGTTAGATGTAAACTAGGTACGTATATATTCATCTCGATTCGTTCCGAAATCGATACCGAACAATCCCGAACCATACCGAATCGATGTTTTGGGATCGGGATCGATACAACGTAAAATCTCATACCGAATCGAAATATTTGGTTTGGTATCGATACGAGCTAAATACCGTACCATATAGTACCAAACTCGTAGACAATAGGAGGGAGCGAGAAGGGACCCATTGTGAAAGTAGGGAGTAATAAAAAATGAATAAACAAATGACGCCGGCGGCCAACCGAAATGAACTCATTGTTTGGGACTTTTCTTCTGTATACAGACCACCAGAAACGAATCCTTTGTTCCCACCCTCTTTCTCCGCTCATCTCCTCCCCTCCTTAAACATCCCTTTTCTGTTCTCCCTCGCTCGTCTTTCAATTCTTTCTTTTGAGAAATAAGCTTCAGTTTCCGGTCAGGTCTGAATCACTTTCTCTGATCTCCCCCCCTATGTGCAGATCAACTTTTCATATTTCTTGATCTTAGACTGATGGGTAGCTGTGAAAATGTGTTATAGATTGGGTTTTGTCTCATTAGATCTCTGGGACTGTGTTTTTCTTTTCAATTTGATCCTCTTAGGATTATTATGATTATGTAATCTGTACCCACTTTTTCTCTATTGCTCTTATGTTTTTCTATGCGATTGCAAATCAGCTAGGAACGAGATCAGTCATATTGGTCAAACTTCTGTTTGTGATCGTTTCTTTCTTTTTAGTTTTGAGGTAGCTGACAGCTGGATTGATGATCATTCCAAAGAGAAATTGATGCATCTTTGCTCTTAAAATGTATAGATTTCTAGAATTTCATCATTCATGTATCGAATTTAACACTGTCAAAGTGGGCATTGGTATTTCTAGACTAGATAGCTGCTGCCGATTATAATTTGAAGAGAGAATGTCAGGAGGTACACAGAACAGCTTGAGAAAAACCCTCGGAGCACTTAAGGATACCACCACTGTTAGTTTAGCTAAAATTAACAGCGATTACAAGGTACTCGTTACGTGCTATATATTACTCCATTGTTTTCTCACACCTCTTGCTCTTTATTTATTAAAAGATCCGTGTCTATATCACATTTTGATACTTTTTATTTTCTTCCGGGATCGAATTGTCAACAGGAGTTGGACATTGCTATTGTTAGGGCAACGAATCATGTTGAGCGGCCAGCGAAAGAGAAACACATAAGAGGTGGTTCTTGTTTATGTATTTTATTTTACCATATTTATGGGTAAATCTCCTAAGAGCAGACATGATGCAATATGTTTATCTCATTGTTCCAGCGATCTTTGCTGCTATTTCTGCCTCGCGGCCTCGAGCTGATGTTGCATACTGCATACATGCTCTTGCAAGACGGCTTTCCAAGACACATAATTGGGCGGTATGAACCCGATATATTCCTAGCTCTATAGATCAAAAAAAATCTTCTCTAAATTTTATGGAAGATGGAATTTTAGGCTAAGTTTCAGAGTCTGGGCACTACCCTAGTATTATTTAGTTTATGGGTAAAATGTGTGTGGGGTCCATGGGTTATTGAATATCAAAATGTACTTGCATCATCACGTACTGTATGTCGCCTACAGGTGGCACTGAAAACATTGATTGTTATCCATCGTGCATTGCGGGAGGTGGACCCTACATTCCATGAGGAACTTATTAACTATGGACGGAGCCGGAACCGCATGCTTAACATGTCTCATTTCAAGGATGACTCGAGTCCAAATGGTGGGCTTCTTATTCTCGCGTTTATGGAGAAGTTGTATTTGGTTTGTTCTTCACAGTGTATATTTGTTCATACATTTTGTAGCATGGGATTACTCTGCGTGGGTGCGTTCCTATGCATTATATTTGGAGGAGAGGCTGGAGTGCTTTCGGGTGCTGAAATATGATGTGGAATCTGATCGTACGGTGTGTGAAAACATGAATGTGCATTGGGAAGATCCAAATTTTATGTTTGATGAATTGCTCTCTTTATTACATTCTGTTTATAAATGTTTCATTCTATGCTTTAGAAAACCAAAGATTTGGACACTCCGGACTTGCTTGAGCAGTTACCATCCCTACAGCAACTTCTATATCGTGTTATTGGTTGTCAGGTAATAATTTGATATGGTCATTATGCAGTTGATGATCTTCATCCGGTGTTGTTGTCAATATTTGAACAAGAAACTTAACATGTTATAGAGATCGAAAATGATAGGTTAATAGGATCTTGAATTGAACTATTCAATTAATTGAATTGAATCGTATAGTCCTGTCACAATCCAAAATTGAGTCCTTTCATTACACTTATAAGCTAGGCACAAATAAGTTTCGAATAAGATCAAAATTTTAAATAAGATCAAAATTGAGTCCTTTCATTAATCTTCTACTGAATTTCTTTGCAGCCACAAGGGGCAGCTATTCATAATTTTGTGATTCAGTTTGCACTTTCCATGGTTGCTTCTGAAAGTATTAAAGTTTACAATTCTATAAGTGACGGCACTGTCAATTTGGTTGACAAGGTAGTCTCTCTTTTTATATCAACTATAAATTTATCTATACTGTATACGCTTCCATTTGCTTGTTTTTTCTTTAATATACGGCAAACGGGTAATTAATATTTCAATTCTTATAGTTTTTTGAGATGCAACGCAATGATGCTCTTAGGGCTTTGGATATATACCGCAGGGCTGGTCAGCAGGTACCAGCATATATGTGTTCGTACATTCGGATATACTTTTTTCCATTTCGACATTGTAAATATTTAACTTCATATTTTTAGGCTGAGAGACTCTCTGAGTTTTATGAGATATGTAAAAATCTTGACGCTGGCCGGGGAGAGAGATTTATCAAGATTGAGCAGGTTTGATAATGTTTTTTTATGTAAAATGGTTTTCGAATATTTTCTCCCCTGAATTTCAACTTAAGTCTCACCTTGTTTATATTATTTGTTCTCAAGCCCCCTGCATCTTTTCTACTAACCATGGAGGACTATGTGAGAGAAGCACCTCGGTATTCTACAGCTCGCAAGGATTCTGTAAGTTATTAATTCACTCCCTTCCATCAATTGCGAATTACTCTTCACTGCTCTTATCGGCGTATGAAAATCAAGAAGGAAAAAGTTAAACCAGTCTGTTTTTTTGTGTTGTTAATTAATTTTGGATTACCATAACTACGCTGCTTTATTGTTTTGGCTATGGGTTGGTGCAACTCCTGAAGAACCCTCTAAGTGTTTGCAGATCTAGGATTTCATATCTCTAGAAATAAGAGCTTTACGTTTTTTAATCTTAAAAAACATAGGCGATTGAAGATAAAAAAGTGGTCTTGCCTATAGAGTACAAGAAAGATTCGGAGGTGAAAGAGGTGGACCCACCTTCACATGAACCAATACCAGAACCTGTTAAGGTGGAAACTCCTGTGGCTGAACCACCGGATTTGTTGGTAAGAGTTGCTCAATATATACAATAGATCAAGTGAAAGAAGGGATCAACAAAAATATAAAGCCTTTGCATTTAATGTCATTTTTTTCTTGGTGTTATAGTCTCTGGATGATCCGGCTCCAGCTCTTGCCGAATTAGATGAGAAAAATGCCAATGCTTTAGCTTTGGTTCCAGTTGGTAAGTTCTGTTAAGATCTATACTTTCAAACTTCACCTGCCAAAAAAGATGTTTCCGGAAAGGCCACGCATACAAATCGGATGGATATAAGATTTGAGCATTAAACTTACATTCAATCCAACTTTTGTCGCTTTTTTATAGGTTCTATGAACCAACCTGACTCTACTGGCGGTCCAAATCTGGCAAACGGAGTTACAGGCTGGGAATTAGCATTCGTAGAAGCCCCCACCTCCAATGAGACTTCCACAACCGCTAGCAAACTGGTATTGACCACATTCTATAACTAATAAAGAAATCATGATGAGAAATCATGATGAGAAATCTGAAGTATCCTTGAGATATACTCCCTCTGTCCCAAAAAAAGACTCCTCCCATTTTTGGCAAATTTCGTATGGCCAACATCTTTCTCTCTCCGCTGCATCACTTTCAACCACACAATTTCATTTTTCTTAAACTTTGAGCCAAACCCAATTAGGATGTTTATTTTGGGATGTAGGTAGTGTAGAGTAGTATATATTAGTATCATTGACATGAATGGGTGACAAATTCATTTCAGTGTCTTATTTGACATTTTAAACTCATTTCTTGAATATGATATTTTTAAGAAGTGGACAACTAAATCCAGATAGTGGGATTAAATATTCGAATCCACTATAGACAATTGATATAGGGTGGTGCGGTGCAAAAAGCATCCTGCTCATTGAAGGTTCACGTTTCATATGTGGACCTTACGACCACAATAGCACAACCCTTTTTTAAACATGAAAGTAGAAGATAACCTGCGTTTTGTGTTTGTGCAAAAGGCGGGAGGGCTAGACAAACTTACACTGGACAGTCTGTATGATGATGCAATCAGACGGAGCAACCAAAATGTGAGCTATAATAATAGCAACCCATGGGAACAACCGGCAATGCCAGTGGGCCCACAAACAGTGCACAACTCGTTCTACGCCCCAAGCATGGTGGTGGGCCCACAGCCTTTCATGTTCCAGCAACAACCGCAGGTGGTGGTGGGCCCGCAACCGCAACCGACCGCGAATCCTTTCGGCAACCCATTTGGGGCAAGTGCCAATCCCTATAGTCCTGCTGCGGTTCAGTCCTACATCAATCCTTACGCCGGCCTCATTTGATCAGTTTCCTGCCTCGATCTTTTTTACTGGCCGACCGATAATGGAAGGAGGAGGAGCTTGGACAGTGAGTGTGCCATTGCAGCAGGTAGGATGAAATTATTTGTTCAATAATTCTTTTGTTACAGTGAGATTCTTTACATCAATGGAAACACACAATAATGCTTTGTGAGACCTTTTTTTTATTCTCCTTTTTTTAATACCCTGCTTTAGCTCAGGCGGGTTATTTTTTGTCTATGCCAATTTATTTATTTATTTTTCCCTATAAATATTCCCATGTTTCATTTTTTGTAAAATGATTGTACTTTGTGCCTTGGTGTATCAATGAACATGATTTGTCTATATTTCATAATAAAATATATCATATTTATGTGTAATTACAATGTCTCATAATTACAGATACTCTGTAATTTACAATAGGATACAATTTTCATTAGATGTTGGCAGGGTCATTAACCAATATTGGGAGTGTACCCACTTAAAGTAAAAAATTATCTTTTCTCATGTTGACTGCCCAAATATGTTTAGAAAGAAAGATTTTACTCCATAATTGTAGCATTTTAATGCCTAACCCACCTACCGCCTTAGAGTGCAAAATTGTGTCCCAACGAATAAGGGGTCTTCGCTCCTATTTTGCAGGTGTGGGGTGCTTTGGAGAGATAGGAATCATGAATTTTTTGATCGGAATACTCTAGGTATCCGATGTCAGAATATGACATCAAAATTTAATGTCAAAAACTACAATATAATGTTTATTTTTAAAACAATACTCGGGGTAACATTTTTTTGCATTTAAAAATATGTTAAGGACATATATCATTGTTCTTGCTTGTGTGCGTCATGTTTTAGAAAGGGTATTTTCGATTTTTAGGTTATGACTTTTAGGTCCCACAGTATCTGAAATATAGTCTCAGACATCTTCGATTTTTTGGTAAGAATTCTCAGATCCCACATTATTTAAAATATACTATGGGGTCCTTAAAATTAGTGATAATGTACTATTTCGGTACATTCCGTCTATTTGACGGTTAGAATTAAAGTTTGGGTACTTTAAAAAATACTAAATTTTAGCTTCATAATCATTATTATTTTTAAATTTAAATAAATTCTTCAGTTTTTCAAAGTTAAAAAACTTTCAATTTTAACGCCTAAATGCACGGAATGTAACCTCGAAGTACAATATCACTAATTTTAAGGATCCTGAGGTATATATTTCGGACAATGTGAGGCATGAGAGTTCTTACTAGAAAATTGAGGGTACCCCGGAGTATATTTCATATAATGTGAGACCTGGAAGTCATTACCAGAAAATCGAAGGTACCCTAGAGTAATTTTACGGTCATGTTTTGGGCAAAACTCCTCACCCGAGGTTAAAGACTATGTCGTTGTAATTGCCGTTAAACTTTGATTCCAAGTTCAATAGTATTGTAAAGTGTTCTTGCTATTTTTGCTTTGATTTTGACAACAAAATTTGATTAGCGCTCTTTGGGAGTATTGTGATGAAGCTAGCAGTGAAGCATATAATGTGCTCTAGTTGAAGAAACATCGAGTTGGGATAGAAACTTATCCCAATCCAAAATGATGCCCCCTTTTCTTGGAATTCTGATCATCAATGGGGTTGGCCATTAGGGGTGTTCATGTTTAGGTCCAGACCGAAAAAACCGACCGAACCGGACCGATAGGTCCAGACCGAACCCGGACCGAATTGATTTCGGGTCGGTCTTCGGTCCTATAAATTTAACATTTCGGGTTTCGGTCCGGTCCGGTCTAAACCCGATACACAATCGGTCTGGACCGAATGGACCGAATAGACCATTTAATTTTTAATCGGTCCAGCTGACCAAAAGTGAAGAAGTCGAGTCCACTCTACAAAGTCCGATTCGGAAATTCCCAAACACCCATCCAAATTCGTCAGTGACCCTTCATCCTTACACCTTTGTTTCCAAACCGCCTATGCTTCTCAAGTTCTCAGAATTACAGTCGGCCAACGATTCTCAGACGGGCGACGGCTGACGGGTGACAGGCAACGGGCGACGGCTGACGGGTGACAATTTTCAGATTTCATATCTCTTTCTTGTTTCGAAAGGCTTCAATCGAATCTGCGAAGGTATGATTAACTCCTCCACACAGCCCTCTCTAATCTCCTTCTCCATCATCTTCTTCTCTAGATTTCCAGGTAATAAGCATGGATTCGGTCTTTTCGGTCTTCCCGGTTCGGTCCATGTGATTTCGGTCCGGTCCGGTCCAAAACTGAGATTATTTAGGTCCGGTCTTCAGTCAAGGTTTTGGCATATTTCGGTCTTCGGTCCGGTTCGGTCCGGTCCGATCTGGTGTTAGACCGATGAACACCCCTATTGGCCATAGACCTATGCAAGACATAATGGTACTTACACGTGGATGCTAATCATTCTCTCGTGGTTATATATAATTGGGTAGTCCCGAGCTCCTTGGTACTTCTTACAATCTTTGTATTCCCTCCGTCCCCAATTTGATTACAAATTGCGAGTTACAGAGTAAAATTTCCTACATTTTGAAATCATTTTATTTACAAATTGGTATATTAATAAGATATATAAAAATTACATATTAAAATACTACGTCAAAAGTTCTACAAAACGAGAGGTGACAAGAATATTTTATTTTATCAAATACTTAATGAAATCGCATAAACCAACAAAAGTTATCGAGAGGAGAGAAAAAAATTGTAATATATTTAGGGACGTAGGGAGTATTAATTTTGTATGCTTGCACTCACACACTTTCACTTTAAAACACAATTAAACAATTAGTTGCCAAGTTGCTATGAATTTGACTCGATCTTATTACTGCCTCGAGCTTTCGTACGCTTGTGAGATACCTCGGACTAGCGGGCTATGTGTCAATCAGGCAGATCAGCCCGTATTGGCAATGGCACGCGAATGAATAATTGATAAGGGAGTGCAACTGCCAGGGTTGAGTAGTTTGGGAAGAGGTTTTAATAGTTACCTCAACAAACTCAATCAAATCACAAGAAAAATGATGAAAATAAGGCTCAGAAGAAAATGAAGAACTTATAAATTTTCTGATATTCATATTACGGCGAAAATAATTCGCTTATCTTGTTGAAATAAAAGTTCATCAAATCTTATTTGATTCATTTTGCGAAAACCTATCATAAATTTATTGTATTATACTTCTTCCGTCTTAAACATATTTTCCACATCCTTTTTTTAGTCTCTTAAAAAATTAAACTATATATCTTATCACATCTTAAAAGAGGGTGCAGAATGACTGTGCTACCTCTTACAATATTTACTCCCCCAAACCAATCATCCTACATTTAGGTATCCTATATGTCGCCTCCCCCTCAGACTCTAATCTACTCTTCGTCTCCCTCTCTCAATCTATCTTCTCTTCATGTGTAATTGAATCATTGCTCAAAATCTAGATCCGACCTATGTTTCTTCGAAGATTCGTGGATCTGATTATGATATAAGAAAATGAAATTTTATTGGTGATTCTTTTTAAATTTGTAATGATTATTGTATGAATCTTTTGATGAATTTTCTTTCCGTAAAATTTCTTGTGAAATGCATTAAGGAGATCACCCTAAATAGGAGTAAAATATAAAAAAGTATAAAAGTAAATGCTCCATATATGCTTTTATCTCCAAAATAACAGTTTGTTTTATATTAATGTGACACTGTATATGAATATTTTATAATATCTTTTGGCAATGTATATAGTCCTTAATGACACTGTATATGCATTTTAACTTGTATTTTGAGAATAAAATATGAAATTACTATTTTATTATCTTTTCAATATTTTTCTTCTACTTAAGTCTTTTTCTTAATTTCTTGTTGGAATGTGGGCTGTATGATATTTTTACAATGACCTGATTTTTTAGTTTTTTAAAACTAGGGCATAATTATAAGGTCAAAAGTCAAAATATTGTTTTACACTTCCTTAAAAATGACTCTCTATCAAATTCACAAGAATGTTCTTAGGAGAAAGAAAATATTTAATGTGATAAATGATTAAAATTTGTTCAAATTTATTTAGAACAAAGCTTTTAAGCATGATGCGCACAATGCATTTACGGTTTTAAAGTCTGCTCTTTAGAGCTTAACTTTTAAAATTTCAATTTCTTTTAGTTTTTTTCAATTTTTTTCTAATCCTAAAAACAGGTTGTTTTATTTTGCTCAGATATTTTTTCGAGGAAAGTATTGCTCACTATAATGGAATTGTCATTAAAAAAAATGAAAGAAAAGATGAAGAAAAGAAAAGCAAGAGTCCAAATGAACAGGAACTTCGTCTACTTTGACGTCTTTCTTTAAGTTCTCGCCTTGGGAAAGAAGCAGAAGAACCAGTAGTACTCCCTAATTAAAAAGAATAAATAAAAAGGAATGTCATCTTGGTTCTCGCTTCCCACCCCTTTTAAATCCCCCGACGACGATGAGAACCCCTCCGCACCGGATCCGAGCCTGCCCGCCCTCTTCCGCGGCGTCGCTTCCTTCCTTGCACCGCCTCCGGCGGGCTCTCCCTCCGCCGGTGGCGGCGACGGCCTTTCCGCGTCAGAGAGCTCGCAAGCAATTTCCGGAATCAGGAGTGATTTGGCCGAGATTGGAGACAGCTTCAAATCGAGCCTCTCCTTGTTGTCCTCCAGCAAGGCTGTTTCTGAGATATCGAAGCTTGCCTCCAATTTCTTGAATTTCAAGGACGATGAAGTGAAAGAGGAGCTCGAGGAGGAGGTGGAGGAAGAAGAAGAAGAGGAGGATATGATTGGAATTACCGATGAAGTGGTTGACTTTGTGAGAACTATTTCCGAGCGACCCCAGCTCTGGACTGATTTCCCTATCAGCTTACCTGATGGTAATTTCTATATTCTTTACTTCATTTGTCTTAATAAAGAACCAAAGGTTTGGTGAGCTGAAATTAATTCCTCAGTGTTTGATCCTGAAGTATTTTTTCTGTAAAGTATCAGAAATTGTTCTTTAAAAAAACTGTTTCAATGGCTCTTGTACTAGTAGAAGTAATAGTTTTGAACTTTCCCGGATCATAGATGAGTTCTTGTGTTGCTGATTGCTTGTGGTGTATGATTTTGGGAAATGACTTTGTCTGGAAGGGACATGTACGAATGTTGAATGCCATCAAACTATGCATTGGTGTTCAATCATTATCACTTCTACTTAAAATTGACATTTTTGTTAATTGTTTAGTCTTGGTGGGTTAAGGTGTCCTCTCAAGGGAACATACATTAGCTGTGTTAATCGAAAGTGATCATTTTTGCATACAGAGAGTTCTTCTGTCGACTTTATTTTTCTCTCTTGTGCCTGATATATAAATACAGACAACATTATTGAGAACAAAACTACACATATCCATTGTTAAAATTGGATGCCATTAATTTAACATGGAGAGTAGAAAAAACTAGGTTGATTAAATATAGCTTCAAGATGTCTAGACTTAATGGCATCATTTGCATTTTCTTTATTTCACTTTTTGCATCTTGCTTTAGCAGCCCATCGATAGAAAATTTGATGCTAGCTACTGAGTACTTATTAGAAAAATATTTCTCATGGGGTGTGGATGTGATAACAAAATGTCCATGCTTATTACCTTTGGTAGTGTATGTTTGAAATCATCATTCTATGAACTTGAAAAGTTGGATTAATATATATAGTTATACACCTTCCATCTCAAAAAAGAGTTCCATTTTCAATATTGTTTTACTTTTTGGCATTACTCATTAGAAATGGAAGACTTTTTTTGGGATGAAGGTAGTATTAAATATTAATATATCGAACATCATTTTCCCTATTCACTGATAATTCTCATTGAATTTTAACATGTTGCATATGTTGAAAGTGGATTTGGAAATATATTGTTGCATTCTCTATTTTAGTTCCCAAATTACTTAATTTACCTGCCTTGGTACTTTGAACTGAATGTTATATGTGAATTTGCTGCAGACTTTCATATCTCTGATAACCAAAAAGAGCATGTTGAAACTATTGAGCAATTGGTGCCAAGTCTTGGAGCCTTAAAGCAAAATCTCTCCAACCATTTAAAAGATGAGCAGTTTTGGATGATTTATTTTATACTATTGCTTCCTCGGTTGGACGACAATGATTTGGAGATCCTTTCAAGTCCTGAGGTTAGTGTCTCTCTCTCTCTCTCTCATAATACAAATGCGTATGCATGCTTTTCTTTTTGCTTCTTTTACCTCTTTTTTGTGTAACTTGTTCTGACTATCATATCCAGTACACACAACACACACAACACACAACTACAACAAAAACAAAACCCAGTAGAATTCCACTAAAGTAGGGTCTGGGGAGGGTGTGTGTACGCACACTTTACCCCTACTTAAAAGTAGAGAGGTTGTTTCACGTGTCACACACACACAGAGACACACACACACACACACTCATATGTAGTCACATAGACTTTTGACATAGAACTTATAATTAATTACCTGAAAAAATCAGTGTATCTTACCATAGGATATGAACATGCTATGTGAGACATAGTACTTATAATAATTACCTGAAAAAATCAGGGTAACTTACCATAGGATATGAACATGCTATATGAGTATCAGAGTATCCTATATAAATACACTAGTATTTTTACATCTTCTATACCAGAATTCATAATATTTTTCGTAGTTGGGAAATGATAGTTGAAACTCCGTATAATAATGCACCTTTGGTCTAGTGGCATGCAGACAGTCTCTGGCCTTCTGTTAACCCCGTTATTACTGGTTATAGAACTATCTCTATTTTATGTTTTGAGCCAGAGATTTGCGGGGCCATGCTAGCTACCAGTTATGTATATTTATTGAATGCTGCTCTAAAATTCAGAGTGGTAGTGTTAGCGGGTTAACCATAGATCAGTATTTCACTTCTGTGTTAATGTTGAATGAAAATGTTTTTCCAAATGCCAAAAATATGCAATATAGCGATGGCAAGCAGTCCTACAATGTCAATGACATTAAAAATTGAGCATTAAGTATGGATTATACTCACTCCATCCCAAAATGAAGTTTACTTTCACTTTACGGAGTGTAAGAAAGATGTTAAACCTTAAAAAGTGTTATTGAAAATTGTTTAGAAGGTAGATAAATGTTATGAGTCTCATATCCTTGATAGGAAAGTAAAGAAGTGTACACTTTATCTTGAGACATTCTAAAAAGAGAAGAGTAAACTTTACTATCGGATAAGGTTTAAGAAAGGTGTTAAAACTTAAAAAAGTGTGTTATTGAAATTTGTTACCACATATCCTTGATAGGAAAGTAAAGAAGTGTAAACTTTCTTTTGAGACATTCCAAAAAGAGAAGAGTAAACTTTACTATGGGACACAGTAGTATATTATTTCTATACTCTTACACAGATTACCTTGGTGTATTGTTTGCTGATGATATTATTTCGGTAGAAGAACTCGAGTTGGTGTTAATGAGCAGTTAAAAATGTGGAGGATGGCGCTAGAGTCTTAAGGTTTCAGATTTGCAGAAGTAAAATGTAATTTATGGAATGTAAGTTTAGTAACAAATAAACAGGGATCTGAGTTTTGCAGATGATCAAGAAATTCCAACCAATGATTGTTTTAGATGCTTGGTGCTTGGGCTCTGTTATACAAAAAAAAGAAGTAAAATTGTCTTAAAATTGTCTCTGTTATACAAAAAAAAAGAAGTAAAAAGAAGTAAAATTGTCTTAGATGCTTGGCGCTAGAGTCTTAAGGTTTCAGATTTGCAGAAGTAAAATGTAATTTATGGAATGTAAGTTTAGTAACAAATAAACAGGGATCTGAGTTTTGCAGATGATCAAGAAATTCCAACCAATGATTGTTTTAGATGCTTGGTGCTTGGGCTCTGTTATACAAAAAAAAGAATTTGATGGAGATGTTGAACATTGCGTAAAAGCGGGTTGGCTAGAATGGAGTGCAATTGGAGTTCTTTGTGGTTGTGATATATCTTTGAAACTAAATGGAAAGTTCTACATAATTGCGATTCAACTAGCATTGTTATATGGCTATACGCTAGAGGGTGTTGGGCTCGTAATGGGTTATATCTTATGAAAATGAATGTAACTGGAATACGTATGTTATGATGGGTGTGTGGGCATACTAGAATGGATAGATAGAAAAACAGGAAGTTAGAAGTGACATATTTGAAGATAAATTTAAGGTCTATTTGGAAAGGGGGAAAACGACTTTCAGAACTCATTTTCCCCATTTTCTGGTGTTTCGGAAGTTAGAAAATACAGTCAATGGAAATTAACTTTTTGCTCAAAGGAAAATGAGGGCGAATTTTTGGATTGTGACTTCTCCTTTTCAATTCAAGAATTCAATTATAGTCGCTCTGCTCGCTCCTTCCGCCTCGGCTTGCTCTTTCACCATCTCTCCTCTCTTTTTTACTTTCGATGTATTCAATCAAGTCTGCTTCGCTCTGTCTCCACTCTCCATCGCCGTTCTTCACTTCCCAAAAAAATGGTATTCTCTTTCTCTTCGTACCTCTCTATTGCCGTTTTTTTTTTTTTTTGAAATTCAAGCTTCTCATTTAAGGAGTATTTTCAATTGCTTTGAATTGTGCCTCTATCATGAAACATCTATTGCTGTTTTTCGGTTTTTCCTTTCTTCACTTGATGGTGCAATTTTCCAGAAACCAGGGCTTTGAATTTTTGCTGGTTCTTGCTACTCCATATACTTTTCTAGAAATTGGGATTTTCCATAAACTGGGATTTTTTCTATAAAGCTGTCTAAAATTATTTATTTTCCAGAAAATGAACCAAACAAAAACAAACCGTTTCAGACTTTCACCCAAATACAAGAGAAGGAAAATGATTTCAAGAAAATAACTCATTTTTCGGAAGTCATTTTCTACAAGTCACTTTCCTGGTTCCCAAACAGACCCTAAGAGAAAATCGATCCTAGTGGTTTGGACTTCGGATACATGCAAAATAATCCTAGTGATGCACCTGTTAGAAAACTTGAGGGGTGAAAAAGTGAATCTTCCAAAAGAGGAAGAACCAAAAAGACTTGGGAGATGGGTGACTAGTAGCAATTTGTCTCATCTAAATTTGGGCAAGAGTGTAGTTGTGAATTGAAAGAAATGGTGATAACAGTTTTGTGAATGACCCCTTATTCTCCGTTTCGTTTAAGCAGTCGACCGTAAGTTTGTTATAAGGCTTTGTTGTCGTCAATGTTATTTTAAGTCATGGGCTAGGTTCCGAATTTTTCTTTCACTTGTATACTTATTCCAACGAAAATAATAAATAACTCGTACATCAAATTTCTAAGCATACTCTTGATTTCCTGTATGCGTGTAGACGTGGACACGACACCGGTCCGGTTTCGGAACTGCTGGTTCCCGGTACTGTATGGGTGGCAGTGTGGCACCGGTGGCCGGAAGTCTCAGTTCAGTTCAATTCTCGGGCAGTTCTCTGGCCGGTACACACACTCTTCCAGACCCCACTGCTGTGGGATTTGGCTGAGTTTGTTGTTGTTGATGTGATTAAATCCAACTCTGCCAGGGAAGGTTTCCCTGGAGGAAAGTGATCAAAGTGCATCAGACTCAACTCATTGATGGAACATACTCTTGCAACACGATGATCAACATGGTTACCCCCTTGTTTGACATGACTTTCAATCAAAACGTTGAAAGAAGAAACCAACCTATGAATATTTTTAAGAAACACAAATAAAGGATTGAGAAAAGAATGGCAACTATGCAAAGAAGCAATAACATTTAAAATATAATGACTCAGTTATATAGCTACTTGCCTGATCTTTTACGCTATATTTGGGTCAAGGAATTTAAAAAGGAAAAGAAAAGAAAATAAGAGACAAATCAACTTTTCTCGTTTGTTAGAGAGGAAAACGAAAAGAAAGGTGGAAAGAAAAGAAAATGGGAGAAGAAATGCACTAAGGAAAAAGATTTTCGTTCTGTTTTAGTGAGGAAAAGGAGAGAAAACATTCTTTTCTTTTCCTTTTGAATTCCATGAACCAAACATAGTGTTAAGTGCTCTCCAAAAACACAATGGCACTGTTGATAAACAATATATGTTGCTCATGGTATTGCAGCTACTTTCTCACCTTAGACTGCTGGACGATAGGTCCAATCTTTGAAGCCAGCGTCATTTAAATCCTTCCTATCTTATGGGCTATGCAGGTATTCTGTGTTAGGATTATTAACTTCCAAATTTTTGCTTGGATTGACTAAACGCTAAAATAATGTGATCAAGTTCTCTGCCACTGGTTTCTACGTCCAGCTCCTTGAAAATGTGCGATCTGTGGACATTTGTGATCTTTAATGCGATAAATCTGTTTTCTTTCTTTTAACAGGAAAAGAAATTATATCTAAATTTGTGTGGTCCCTGTTTCATCAATTCGAACTCTGACTCGACTTACCACCTTTGGGTTTAACACATTTCTTGATTGCGCTAATGTCCTTGGGCGAGCAAATTCTTAAACTTGGAAGATACTTATCGTTTTGCAGATAGTCAGAGTCAGGGAGATGCTTCTACAGGAGCTTCAAAGTAAGAAAAGTACACAGTCTGCGCCTACAAATGAACCTGAGACCCTGCAAAGGCCTCTAGATGGTGAAAAGCAACCGGTAAATGCAGACACTGCAGCCGAGCCTGGGAGCTCTAAGAACCAAACCAAAGATGCAGAGGATGTTTCGTTTAGCGATCTGGAGGATGATGATGATATTGATTCTCACAACAAGAAAGTTTCATCATCCAGTGATTCCCCTGAATGGATTCAATTAAAGGAAAATTCCAACGTTCGGACGACTCAACAAATCACCAGTCAGTCCACTTCCCGTGGGAAAGATTCCGAAGGTGAAGAATCCGGAGACTGGCTCACTGTGGATGATACTGATTTCGACAGTTTGGAGACCATGTAAGAAAGACACACACACACAGACGCGCACACGCAAGCACACACTAAACTATCCTGAAATAGCGAATGGGATCTTCTGTCCCACTCCCTGTACCAATTACAAACCATCCGTGATTGATTGATATATTGATTAATCAGTAAATTTGAGATTTTCATATTTCTTATCAACCAATCACTGACGGTCGTTACATGGAGTGAGACCTGATATAGCATCACCCTTTACGTGTGTAAATTTTTTTTATAAATGAAATTAAACATGTGGAAATGTTTTAAAGTTATACAATTTATGCTTCGTTTGGGAATAACATTTATCATTAGTTTTACACCAATACTCCCAGAATTGCACGAGTTTATAGAAATACTCCGAGATTTGTTAAACGACACTAATGTTCCCAAAATTTACCTATATTCATATCGTTGCTCCGAAAATTGATCTTTGTTTACTTCTATGCTCCAAATCTTGGGGCAATGATGTAAATACATATCAGTTCTCAAAATACTGATGTGAATATAGAAAAAAATTGGTTGCAATGATGTCACTTATTGAATCTCAGAGTATTTATGTAAACTCTTGCAATTTTAGAAGTATTGGTGTGAATTTTTTCAATTATTTAATGCTTCTTTAATGGTACAAATTTAGTCTAAAAATTCTTAAGGCTAAAATGCTAAATGTTACTGTTAGATTTTATTTTCAAAACGTTAAAGCTAATGTCAAACGAAGCATTAGCCTTAATGTCGCCATAATTTTGGGGGTTTTATCTTAATTTAGGTTTACCTGAAAAACCATTTTCTGTGTACCAAACAGCCTTAAAGTTATGATATATGTACTTATCGTGAGAAGTTTGTGCTCTATAACATAAAGGTGTGCTTAAAAGAAATTAGAAGCAATTGCCACAAAATTGTGTGTCGTCGGTCGTCTGCCTGTGTGTGAGACCAAATGTGGGTTAAGAGGTTTGTGGTTGTAGGCTAGGAAAGATTTTTACGCACTAACATGTTCGAGTTCAACGTGGACATTGACGGCTTTTTTTCCCAAGAGGTATCCCAACTTTGGATGTTGTAATAGAAGGGTAACTCATATTTCGTTTGTAATAACAATATAGAACTCTTATTTGATTTATTTTTAATGTTTTACTCTCACTTTAGTCTTTTTTCCTTAAAAATTTTAAAAATTACGGTTAATTCATTGCAAACACGTTTTTTTTTATTACTTTTGGAAAATATAGTTTTATTAAAAAAAGAAAAAATTATAATAAAGAGGTCATGGCGTAGTCCTCATCAAGATAGTCAAACCGAAACGTCTACCAAAATAGGAAGTTGAAAATAAAAAAGGCTGAGGTTCCAATGACAATAACCGCTCATGTCATCCTATGACATCATCTCCGTTTGAGGTCCTTACGGTGTTCCGTTTGAAAAATTAATTGTTCTTTTCCCCCTCCCCCGGTAAACTCCCCCAACTTGGCCCGACCCGAACTATTAATTTTTTGAACGAAATACTGTAGGGACCTTGGGTCATCACATGACATTGATTTCTAATGTCACGGGAACCGTGGTGAATAAAAAGGAAAGAGATTCTTGCTAATTTAAAATTCTAAGAAAAAGATGCTGCTCTACCATGTTTTCTTATGTAAGCACAGATTTTTATATATTCAACATGAAAAATGCTGCCCTAAATTTTTTAAGAACAAAAATTGCTCATAGAAAATGCACCTTGATAATATCAAGGAGTAGAGGAAAGTCAACGGGAATGCCAACTCAACATTTGTTTGCCCGATTATCACAATCCCATGGAACACTATTTTGTTATAGTTTAAAAAGATGGTGTATGTTTTTGTTACAAATAGTAGATGAGATTCCATTTTGTTACAATGTCGAAAGCTTGGGTACCTCCTAGAAAAAAAGCCGGACATTGACTATCTGTGTTTCAATATGTTAAAAAAAGTATAAAAATAGATATTTCTTCCGTCCTAAAACTTTCTTCCTTGTTACTATTCAAACAATCAATCTTTAATTATTTTCTTCACTTTTTTCGTTAGTCATTTGATATAATAATACCTGACTGTCACCTCTTTTTTTATAGAGTTCTTGATGAAGTTTTTAAATGTAGTATATACTTTATTTGAAAATTCGATACCTTTAATCAAATTTACTAAATTAAATTGAAAATACTTCGGACATACCCCGTAAAGTGAAAATGAAAAAAAAAATTAAGACGGAGGAAATAGTACATTTTAAAAGAGTTTACAATACCTAAAAAAACATTTTTCATTGTGCAATTGAAAGATTTAGACCAGCTGTACAAATATTTTTTATTTTGGCCGAATGTAATCAGTGGGACAGTGATAATTAGAATTTGGCGGAATATCACTTTCTGGGTTGCAGAAGTGCATACATACTTCTTCCATCTAAGTTAGGCTCCACTTTTTTTTCCTATCTCCTAAAATATGTACATTTTTTAAAGCAATAATTGAGGAGAGGTGATCAAACTATTTCTTTCTCATTCGTATAAATATCAACACTACATTTGCATATTCCTTCCCATGGAATTTCACACTTCTTATTTGAATGTCTTCAAACAAAATATACACTTCTACTCTTTCCTTTAAAACAGAAGAAATATCCAGGCTATGGGCCCGTTTGAAAATAAAATTTTCGGTTAACGTTAGTATTTTAGATAAAATTTTAAAGGTACAGACTATTTTTAAAAATGCTAAACGCTGCTCTTAGATATCCATTTCAAAACGCTAATCTCTAACGTTATTCTCAAAAGGTCATACAAATATTTTTTATCTTTTAAATAAAAATCGAACCACATAATGTTTCCTTTTCAATACATTTTTTGGAATTTCATAAAATCAAACAATGAAGTTTTTTTATGGGATGGTGAAGTATGCTCTAAAATAACACCTTGGTTCCCATGACATTGGGAACCAATGTTATGGGATGACCCGGGGGCGCTCCGGTGCCCCGTTCGTAAAATTGACGGTTCCTACCCCCCACCCCGCCCCGACCCGAATGCACCCCCCACCCCCTTCAATTGCACCTCTAGTTTCCCCTCATGTCCCTATCACTTGTACAAGTACAAATGTACAAAGTGGTCACGACTGACGAGTCCTTTGCAGTTTGCAAGTGGCCCCCTCATTTAGCATGGCTTGCTGTTGGTAAATATTTGTATGGGTTCATCTCAATACCTCATGCCTAATCAGCTATGTTTCCCACTTCCAATATACAAACAATGAACTTGTTGTCATTTATCATATCATCCCATTCATGTGGAGTCTACTCCGAACCCGTGAAGAGAGAAATTCTCCCAGTGGAAAACTTTTTTCTTGCTGTTTTTCTCAGCATATGGTGCTATCTCGAAATTAAGAGTTTAAGCTTTAAATAATAGACTCCTAATGTTTTTTCGTTTTTCTCTTAACAAAGTTTTTTACACTTTTTGCTCCATTTTTATTTTTTACTTTTTAAAAACTCTTACCAATTAGACTAACTAGATTTTGAACTCGTGCATTGCACGGCCAATGATATACCCTAAAATATAAAACAGAAAATTTAAAAGGATGAAGGCCTTGTTCTGTTCAACTTATTTTTTCTTATTTTTCTTATTCTTATTAAAATCAGACCAGATCAAATCAGATCAGATCAGACCAGATCAGATCCCATTAAGACTTATTATTATTGTTGTTGTTGTTGTTGATCTTATTATTATTATTATTATTATTATTATTATTATTATTATTATTATTATTATTATTATTATTATTATTATTATTATTATTATTATTATTATTATTATTATTCTTCTTCTTCTTCTTCTTCTTCTTCTTAAAAATCAAAAAGAATAAACTTTGGAAACAAGTTAAATAGAAAACTGAGAAATTAATCCTTAATTATTAGACGTCGAAAAAATTATTTTTAAAATACATTGACAATGTCAATCTAATTCTACTTTTAAAATACATTTTTATTGCTACCTGTCATTTGAGTTTCTAAAGTTTTGATCTTTTACAAGGATGAGATATTTTAATAAAAATACTATCTCTTCTATGTATTGATTTTATATAAATTAAATATTTATTCTAATTTATCTATGAACTCATTATTAAAATATTAAATCAATATTCTTATTTCACAAACAATAATCATAAAATAAAAAATATTATTACATTAAAATATGAATGATTATTCTAATATATAAATTAATTAATTTTATTTTATTAAAAAATAAATATAAAATAAAAAATATTGATTATCTTATAATATGAATTATCATTACAATTTTCAAATGTTATTATAAACTCAAATCAAATTATTGATTTGAATTTTAAATCAAATCATAATTAATCAGATCAGATCCAATCAGATCAAACCAGACCAGATCAGATCCAATTAGATCAGATCAGATCAGATCAGAACTACAAAAAATCAGATCAGATCAGAAAAAATAAGTTGGACGAAACAGAGCCGAAAGCCTCTTCTTTAGAGCTTAAAATTTTAACCTCCGGTTTCTTCTAGTTTTTTCTAATTCCGTCATGTTTTTCTAGTTTCTTCCTTTTTTCAATTTCTTCGAGTTTTTCCTATTTTTTTGAGTTCCTTCTCGTTTTTTCTAATTTTTTCCAGATTCTTCCAAATTTTCACAACAATTCCCATTTTCTTCAATCTTTTTTACTCCAAAATAATGACTCTAAAAATAATATGTTTTTCATATATTATTATTATTATTGCTGCTGCTACTACTACTACTACGTACTACTATTACTATTAATAATATTATTATAACTATATTTTATAAATTATTTCAAATTTTTAATTTTTATTTTTCCCATTTTACTATTTTGTGATTCACACTCATTATTATTTTCTCTTCTATTTTCAATATAAATAATATGGAGTCCAATTTTATTGGGATTTTTTAAAATTTACATGATAGTAAACTATGTTCCAAAAATTATGGATATTTTATTAATCTAAAAATAATAATAATTATTCTACTCTCTCCATCTCTAATTAAATGACATATATAGTATTCACGTGATCAAATTTTATTTATTCATTTTATTTACCTATTATGAATATTATAGTAATAGTAATAATAATAACAATTATAATAAGAGTACTATGTAAAATATACTTAAATGTTGTATTAATGTTGAATGTTGTTTTCAAGGCTTCCGCAACGTTTGTTTTATTTACTCCAATTAAACGATGATTTGTTTGTAAATAAATATGAATGATTGTTTTATTTTAAATGTTTTTAAAATATTGTGCATGTGAATATATACCAAATTCGTAACAACCGGATGTGTTAACTCGGTGGTTCGGGTTACGCGGGTTGCGGTGTTACACGATATTCTAAGTTTTCTTTTAGGATGTTTGATTTGTCAAGCATAGGCACACATGCATAAGATAGCATCGATCCATGGTCTATCAACACATGCATGATGGTATCGAACAAGGAAAACATACCTTGAATGATGTCAAGATTCTCCTCAGTACGTCCCTTCATTGCATAAGTATGTGCAGGAGCTCGTCTCTGTTGGTTCTTAGGAGGATTGGATCCTGCTGTAGAACGCAGACTAGGTGTAGGATGTGCTGATGCTGACTAGCGGACAATAGGAGCAACTTGGAATGGCTCACCGAGATTAGTGGGACAGTCTTTTCGAAAATGTCCATACTTATCACAGCCTAAACATAACCCTTGTACAAGCCAGCATTCCCCGGGATGATTCCTTCCACACAAATCGCACATCAGATGTCCACCTCCTTGGTCTATCACCAGACGCCATGGACTGGGTTCCCACTGATTTCCCCTTCTTGGAGTGTTGTAAATTGTTGGTCCCTTGGAAGGGTCTCTTTCCACTCAGGGTGGAATTTGCAATTCGGCGGACACTCGGACCTACGTCTTCCACCTTTAAACTATCCTTGTAGTCGCTCAGATCTTTCTCGGATTTGGAATTCAGATTGTATGCCTCAGAGAAATCAACAGTTAGAATGATAGACACGTGTGGCGTGAGGTGAGGTTGAAGTCTCTTGCGAAAATCCTTGATGTGGTCGCCCACACTACTCTCTAGTGTGGGTGCAAACTAAGCGAGATGGACAAACTTTTGTCGGTATTTAGGGAGCGTCATATCTCCTTGCTTCAATTTAACAAATTCAGCATGTTTTTTCTTCGTGAAATCAAGTTGGGATATACTCTTTCTTGAACGCCCAGTCGAAAATTCCCAAGTCCGAGGTTTCAGCGTGTTTTCATCTTCGTCGGTGTGTTTCCACCACTCATAAGCTCTTTTGCGGAGCACTTGGGATGCAAGCTTCGGATGATCTTCAAGAGGTACGTTCAAATCTCCTATTACACGAGCGATCTACTCGATCCAATCAAGAGAGATATGAGGTTTAGTAATTTGATCTCCCAGAAACTCATCAGCACCATTGTATTTCAAGATTTTGAAAGTGATCGTACGAGGTTGTGGCGGTGGTGGCACTTGAAACATTGGAGCATTGGCAACTTGTTGTAGCAAGTTCACCAAGAAGGCAGGAGTCACAAGGTCAGGTTGACCACCAGCGTTTAGATTATTTCCCAGGTTTTGGGAGACATTATGGGGATTGACACACTCATTTTGAATTGGAGGGGTGAAGCTGGATGCTTCAGTATGAACACTCACGTGCTCATTGTTGGGAACTTGGTTACCTTGACCGTGAGTGGTTTCCTGACACATTCTACTAATAACACAAATTTCTTTAATAGGATTCTTTACTTGAGTAGGCGAGTTGATAACAGATATCACAAGGGAATAAAACAATTGAAATGATTGTACACAATCAAAAGGATTCGGAAAGAAATGACATGATGTATTAATTCTAACCTAGCATGCTTAATCTAAATGAGATGCATAAAGATAAGAGAGGCAAACAAACATAACATGAACGAGATGAAGTAAATAAAAGCTAACACTAAGGAACAAGATAATAAACATTCACATGCTAAATCTAAAGATGGAACTTTCTAAAATAAAGTACAAGATTAAAGAAGATGAACCCTAATCTATGAATGAAAAAAAAGAAATAGAGGAGCTCCCTTCACAAATGGAGCTAGGGGTATATGAGGGTGTTTCTCAGTGCTTATAAACTGGTCAAAACTGCATATAAGTTGTTTTTGACTTATAAGTCAACATATGAGGTGTTTTCTGTGCTTATAAGTTAACTTATAAGCTGCTTATAAGATAGAAAAAATAAGTATGTCTTATTTTTAAGCTTGTTTTTTCGTTTCTCTATTTTGACCAGATTACTTACAAAAGTATTACTCACATATTATGAATATCCTTATATGACTTACTCCCTTAGCTCTAGTATATATTCCTCCCGTTTAACTTTTTCAAGTCAAACTGGACAAACTTTAATCATAAATTACTCTTAATTTGTGTTGCATATTAATACAATAATTTAAAGTTTTAATAGATATCAACAAAATAAATATAATTAAACTGATTTTTATAGTAAAATACATTACGATTTTTACTAAAGTGAGGTTCAAAGCTTGTCTGATTTGACTTGAAAAAGTCAAACTGGACGAATACACTAGGACGGAGGTAGTATATATCATTTGGGTAAAGCTATGTGTACCCCAAGGATTTGTACCCCATTTTGTACACCGCAGGGATGCACCAACATTTTGTGTTGGTGTAATACTAATTTTTGTTAACGCACCAACACTTTGTGTTAGTGTAAATTTTTGTTAACGACCAACACTTTGTGTCAGTGTGAACCATCAAAATGTTGGTACATACTTGTGGTGTACAAATCAGTTACAAATTTTGGGGTACATGTAGCATGGTCCATATCATTTAAGTCATTTCATCTATACAATTTTTTTTAACTTATAAGCAACTTATACACAATAAGTTAATAAGCACCAACACTAGGGGTGTTCATCGGGTCAAAAACCGGACCGGACCAGCCTGGATCGAGACCGGACTTGGACCGAATAAGGAGCATTTGGTGATCCGAGGACCGGATCGATTAAGCTAGGGACCGGCCCGGGACCGGACCGAATAAATATTATTTTTAATTTTTTTAAATTTGATTTTATTTATTTAATTTTAAGTATTCAATTGAATAAAAATATTATTACAAATAATTTTTAATTGTAACATGCACTAAACATTGTCAAACACAATTGTTTTGAATTTTTTTAAAAATTATAAATAAAATATATATCTTCCATCCGTATTACATAAAATTTGTTCGTAATTTTTTTTACATAGGGAATATTCTTCTTCATAGTGTGTTTTTGCTTTTTTGTAATAGTTTTTTGAGTTTTTGATTTATTTTGATAAACGGATACATTTTTTACTATTCTTGTTCATGAAATTGTTTACAATGTTTGTTTTTGTGAATTAGAGTTTCATTATTGATAAAGTACAAATTTAAGTTATAGTATTGGTACATAAATTTGAAATGCATTAGATCGCTAATATAAAGGTAATGTTTACTTTGTCACACTTTACATGTTAAAAATATTTAAAAATCATTAGAATTGGTATCTTATTTTGAATTGAAATGTATTTAAAAAATCATATTAAATAATAAAATCAAAACATTTAAAAAACTTTTAGTATTAAAGTTAAAATAATTTTTAGTATAAGAAAAAACTTTAAAAATACAATATTATAAAACTATATAGAAAAAATATTTAAAAAGAAATAAAATGTAACCGGTCCACCGATCTGGACCAAAACCCGATAGACCGGACCGGAACCCGAATAAAGAAAAATGAGGACTGAAGACCGGACAGAATAAAGACCGATCCGGATCGGTCCGGTCTGGTTTTGGCCGGGTTTTAAATCGGTCCGGGTCCGAACCGAATAATGCATACCCCTAACCTGAGAAACACCAACAAGAAGGATAAATTAGGAGTAAATTGACAAAAAGGGACAATAACTAAAAATTGGGTATGGATTGAACCGGGGCAAAAACTAAATTCTATCGCCTAAATTGGATCTGCGCTACCTTCTCTGATTTTCCGATCCATGATCTGCGATTCTTCTATCGCCGGAAATTAGCTTGGCCTTGGAGGGGCTGCGCTTGGGAGTTGAGAGGCCGGACCGGAAATGGAGCTGGACCGCTGTTGGTGGTAGCTCACCGAAGTTCAATGCGCCGGATCGCCGCCTCTGGTTTTCGTTTGGACGCTGCTGGACGCCGGAGTTGGAGGCGCTGCTTTGATTGGAGAGCCTTCGTCGATGTCGGGAATTGGAGGTCGCTGATGGAAGAAGACGTCTAGAGCTCGTGCACGCCGATCGGGTCGGGTCGAATCTCCGATAGTCAATCCATCCTTTCACATTATCAAATTTGATGTGAGGGGATGAACTTCTAAAATTTGTAAATTGGCCCCATGGATTTTATTTTTTCTTGTAATTCAGCCCTCAGCCATCTAATTTGACCCTAAAATCAATTACGGAGTAACTATTATAAATCAGTCCAAAATCACATATCCAATAAGTAATACAGAATTAAGCCTCAAATTGTATTAAAGTCCAAGTTAATAAGTCTATCAAAAGATATTCAAATATGTACAAATAACAAACTTATCACTTCTCACACAATAAGTCAGTTTCTATTATTATTTACTCATGCTCTTAGTTGAAGTAATAACGCCCTCTATATATACTCTGTCATGTATTTCATTATTCTTTGAGTAGTTCAATTATTCCATTATTCAATATGATGTCGGAGCTAAGGTATCTCTTCTCACAAACCTACCCTCCCTTCTACAATCGTGCGCCACCGCCGATCTTCTTCATCGACGATCAACCGTCACAGATCATGGCACCATCGCTCCTTATCCCTCTCTCTTTATCTTCAAAAAATTTATGTGCGTGCCTAACAGTTGCCAGTGAACTCGTCGAGCGTGCCGAATAGCCACTGTCCTTTATCCCACTCTCTCTCTTTGTAAAAAATAGTTAGACAATAATTGTAATTAGAGGCCGGTTCTAGAGTCATTGGAATCCAGTGGCTACGGAAGCCACTGCCCCCCTACGGAGCTCCATTCATGAAATTTATGATTTCTACCCTCTAACCCCCCGCCAAGTCTCGACACAATCTACTTCCACCACCTACGTCAATTGCACCTGCAAGTATAATTGACTTTAGAGTCAAAATTGTTTACTTTATACTTGGGAGGTGCAATTGACGTATGTGGGGGGAGTAGTTTGGGTCGAGACTTGGCGAGGGAGTTTACCGGGGAGTTAGGGGGTAGAAATCATTATTTTCATGAACGGAGCTCCGTAGGGGGGCAGTGGCTTCCGTAGCCACTGGATTCCAGTGGCTCTAGAACCGGCCTCTTGTAATTATGGTAGTACTAGTTATCGTAGTCTTAATATTTTAGTCAATTTTAATTATTGATTCAATTCCTAATTGGAGTTATAATCCTCTCTATGTTTTTTTGGCATGTATTTCATTAATTTTTTGATAAATACAATTGTTCCATTATCTAATAAGGTAGCCCCGTACATAATGCACAACACATAGTCTAACTTTGAGGGTATGGAGTGCATTTTTTTCCTAACCAGGATGGGGTGCGTGCGCTTCTTTTTCTTTTTTTGGGTACATGGATCATGGATGGAGACATGGAGTCATTTTTAATATTCTCTCCTCCTCGAAATGCATTAAGGAGTACTACACATTTTCTTTTTCTCACTTTAGGATAATTTTTGATAAAATAAAATAATTGTGTTACTGCTTATTGTAGAATTTTTTATATAATTTTTTGATATTAAAGTATATTATAATTATAATACTATTTTTAAAATAAAATAAATTTAAAAAACTAAAATCCTAATACGAAAATTATAATTTAAATTAGGAAAAAATATTCAAAATAATCCCAACTTTAGTCTGTCATTCAAAAATAATTCCATCCTTCACTGATTCATAATAATCTCAACTTTACTGATAATAGAGAGTTTTGGGTTACGGTTAACTTGCTAATGTGTGATTATTTTTTATGAATATTCATTTTTATTTTTTATTTTTTTGAAATTTTTATTTAAATTTTTAAAATGACTTTTTACTTCAATTTCTCTTTCCTGTTTTAAAGATTAAGCCTATCTTATAAAAAAATAAAAATCAATTTAAAAACATCAAAAATGAGAAAATAACTAAAATTATACAAAATTAATGAAATAAATAAGGTAATCAATAAAAATTAAACTAAAATGGAAAAGAAACAAAATAAAAATATAAAGAGTTAAGTGCTCTAACATTTTACGCACTATACAGAACACTAATGTGACACTCTTTATTTTTTGAAAGAACGTGTAAAGTTAGAATTATTCTAGATAATATTTTTTAAAAATAAGAAAAAGTGATACATTAATGCTCTGTATAGTGTGTAAAATGTTAAAACTCACCACTCTATATTTTTTTTTATTTCTTACCTGTTTCGGGTTCATTTTTATTGATTACTATATTTTTCATTAATTTTGTATAATTTTAGTTAATTTTCTCATCTTCGTTATTTTTTATATCTACCTTTTATTTTTATACAAAGTCAAACTAATCTTTAACAGAATAGAAATGATGGGGACAGAAAGTCAATTTAAAAATTTAAATTTAAATTTCAAAAAATTTAAAAATGAAAATTCATTAAAAAATAATTTCAACTTCATTTTGTTGCGCAAAACAAACCGCTTTTGTTAACTTGCCGGTAGTAGTTTAACGGCGATCCAAAATTCGCAAGTTTTTGTAAACTCGGATTATTTTGTATTAAAAAGAAATCTACAATTATTTTTGAAAGATCGGGTAAAATTGTGATTATTCTGCATAATTTTTGCTTGAAATTAAAACAAATAGAATAGACGGTCCAAGTTGAAGCGGCTGTCTGTGAAAGTTGTGGAGGATCTGACGAGGCAGCATCATCTTTGTTCCTATAGTTTTTTTAAGGGAAATGCTTGGTTCACAAATTCAAATTTTACAAACTTCACAAACTTACTATTTGTGAACTTCAATGAAGAAAATTAAATAGTCTAAAATAATTTTAAAATGAGAATTTAAACCATAAATAGTAAGTTTGTGGAGTTTGTGATCATTCCGTTTGTGAATGTAGCATTCCTCAATGTTTAATCCCCTCGGCCCTCCCTATAAATTGCCTCACTTCACTTCCTCAAATCCACCATCTCTTCTCTTTACTCCCTCGCTTAAGCTCTTTCCCATACATTTCTGTTAGCTTAATTAGTTCAGCCCTGCCATGACCATCACCCCGGCAGTCCGATTTGCTGACCGGAATCTGTTCGCCAACGACCGCGTTTTACTCTCAGACATCCCGAAGAATGTCACCGTCGCCGCGGGTTCCACCGACGGTCTGTTCCTCGGAGCGTTTTTCGAAGCCGAGAGCTCCCGCCATGTGGTCCCGCTCGGGAAGCTTCTGGGCTTGAAGTTCTTTGCCTCGTTCAGGTTCAAGATGTGGTGGATGTCGCAGATGATGGGGTCCCGCGGCCGTGACCTTCCGGCGGAGACCCAATTTCTCCTCGCCGAATTGAAGGACGGCACCGGCGAGGAAGACGAAGAGGCTTACTGCGTTCTCCTCCCGTTGATCGAAGGGAAATTCCGGGCTTCCCTGCAGGGGAATTCGGGGGACGAGGTGGAATTGTGCCTGGAAAGCGGAGATCCGGACACGGTCGGGTCGGAGTTCACGCACTCCGTTTACGTCCACGTGGGATCCGACCCGTTCGCCGCCGTATCCGACGCCGTGAGGGCGGTGAAATCGCACCTCAACAGTTTCCGCCAGCGGCACGAGAAGAGGCTCCCCGGAATCGTCGATTACTTCGGGTGGTGCACCTGGGACGCCTTCTACAAGGAGGTAACCCAAGAGGGCGTGGAGGCCGGCCTCGAGACCCTCTGTTCCAGTCCAACCCCCCCGAAATTCCTGATAATCGACGACGGCTGGCAGACGGTCGGCGGCGACGAATCGGAGGAGAAACCCATATTCAGACTCACCGGAATAAAAGAGAACCCGAAATTCCAACAGCCCGACCCGGACAACATCGGGATCCGGAAGATCGTGGACATCGCCAAGCAAAAGCACGGCCTGAAATACGTGTACGTGTGGCACGCGATCACGGGGTACTGGGGCGGGGTCCGGCCGGGGGAGAAGGGGATGGAGGAATACGGGTCGGTCCTCAAGTACCCGAAGGTCTCGGAGGGGGTGATGGAGCACGAACTGACCTGGAAAACGGACGAAATGGCGGTTCAGGGCGTCGGGGTGGTGGACCCGAAGAGGGCACACAAGTTCTACGACGAGATGCACAGCTACTTGGCGTCGGCGGGGGTGGACGGGGTGAAGGTGGACGTGCAGTGCATACTGGAGACGGTGGGGGTGGGGTTGGGGGTAGGGTGGAGATCACAAAGCAGTTTCATCAAGCTCTTGATGCTTCTGTCTCTAAGAACTTCCCAGATAATGGGGTCATTGCTTGCATGAGCCACAACACTGATGCTCTCTATTGGTATTATGCTCATCCTGTTTTTTCAGGTTTATAACTTATTGGTGTACCTACGTTACATTTCTCCGTTCGTAAAATTGATGATTTATATATATTTGCCGATGATTTGAAATTGTCGTGGAACAGTGAGAAAGAGGTGGCTATTGCGAGGGCATCAGATGATTTCTTCCCGCGCGACCCGATTTCACACACCATCCACATTGCCGCAGTGGCATACAACGGTGTTTTCCTAGGCGAATTCATGGTTCCGGATTGGGACATGTTTCACTCCCTCCATCCGGCCGCCGAGTATCATGGCTCGGCACGGGCAATCAGTGGTGGCCCTGTCTATGTCAGTGATGCACCCGGGAAACACGACTTTGATCTCTTGAAGAAGCTCGTCCTCCCTGATGGTTCGGTCCTCAGGGCTCGCTTGCCTGGCCGCCCCACAAAGGACTGCCTTTTCTCCGATCCCACTCGCGATGGCATTAGGTATTGCTTTGTTTTGTTTTCTACGCTTTCTCTTGCTTTGTGTGTCTTTTGCTAGTTTGTGTTATCTGTGTTACTAGCCCGGTGTCTCTTGAAAAGAGTTTCACATATCTTTCTCTAGACCCCACTCTTGGTTGGATTGAATTGTTCTGCCTATTTGAAAACATAAACCCCAAGTTAAAAGAGTGGGTTTCATCTTTTTTTTTTTGTTGGCAATTCTCAAAATTAACATTATTAGTCCGTTTGATGTTTCAGCTTATTGAAGATCTGGAACATGAACAAGCACACAGGAGTTCTGGGCGTGTACAACTGCCAAGGCGCGGCTTGGAATGCCGTGGAGAAGATAACCATGTTCCACGAAACAAAATCCGAGGCAGTAACGGGTCATATTAAAGGCCGAGACGTCCACCTCATCTCCGAAGCAGCAGCGGCTATAGGCCCCGAATGGAACGGAGACTGCGCGGTTTACTCTCAGGCAAGGGGCGGGCTCGTTGTCCTCGCAGACAATGAAACCCTGCCGGTGTCATTGAAAGTCCTGGAGCATGAGGTCTTCACCGTGGCGCCCGTCAAGGACTTGGCCCCAGGGGTCAGATTCGCACCCCTGGGGCTCATCGACATGTTCAACGCCGGGGGAGCGGTTGAGGAGCTGAAGTACGGGGCAGAGGGGGGGAAGGGGGGAGTGGCATTGGGGGTGAAGGGGTGCGGTCGGTTCGGCGCGTACTCGTCTGCCCAGCCAAGGGGGTGCACGGTTGGGGGAAACGTGAGGGAGTTCGAATACGAATCGGGGCCGGGACTCGTGACTTTGAACCTGGGGGGTTTGCCTGGGGAAGGGGAGAAAGTGCACCACGTTGTTTTTGAGTTTTAAGACTTTGATCATCATGATTCTTCGCCGGACTTGATTTGGCGTCCATTTGAGACACGCAGATTGTGGTCTCCCATGTTATTTTATTCTTCTCATTAAGTTGCTTCTTGTTCAATGGGGGGGTTTGTTTCCCCTTGATTAATGGCTGTGATGTCTCCAATAATAAAATTTCCATGAATCTCTTATTAAGTCCCATCTTAGTGTTACTTATACTTCGTAGTTCGTACTATATATCTTTCACCTGATTTATCTTTTAATGAAGAACCAAAGGCTTGGTGAACTCAAACTAATGCTTCAAAGTATGATCTTGAAGCATGTGAGCTGTATAAAAACAAAAATATGAAATCTCCGGATTAGATTGGTTTTAATCTAATCTAAAATTCATTTTAAGCATTAAAACTCTCACACACAGAGATGCAAAAACATAAAGAATGACATCAAATATGTTTACACAATGCATATATATATTCTCGTAATCTACAAGGCCTACATCTTGTAATATCCTCCACTAATTATGCGTTATGCTGATACGAATTACGGAGTACTATAATAACTAATCCATCATTTTTAACACGTATCCTATTGCATATCATGATCTCTATTACGTTAAAGAATCTCTTCTCTATGTGGATTGCAATCTTCTTCACACTAGGAAACCTTTGGGACACAATAAGAACACTCTTAAATCAACATGTATTATACGTTCTTCCCTTTCAACCTCTCTATTTAATCCCAGGTTCTTTTTTACACACACACACACACATATATATATTACAACATAATTCTAGTTTGAATATGTAACTAAAAGTTGTTTTGGATTCAATTTCTTATATCTTGATCTACAAGTTACATTAAGACTTTGAAAGAATTGATTCAGAGAAAATTCTCTCGCATGTTCTTCTGTTTACAATTTACAACCAATGCATGTATATATAGATTCTCACAAGTCGAGAATCCTAACTAAACAAGGAAAGGGAAACCCTATACAAGTAAACTACTAATACAAGGAAATTACCAAAACTAATATATACGAAAATATATTCCAAATATTCTCTTTTCTTTTACACCCCTTCAAGTTGGAGCATGTAATGAAGAAATGCCCAACTTGGGAATAAGAAGGGTATTTTTGGAAGAATTGTGGTAAAAATTAGAAATGGGAAGATTATTTCCGGACGAGAGAAAAGGAGAAATGGGAAGATTATTTCCGGACGGATGAAGTATGATAGTTTGTCAAAAATAGAAGCTTTGAGTTAGTAACGGAGCATATGTACTAATCATTATATAAATCCTTATTTTAAAAAATAAAAAATGGAAAATAGTGAGTAGTTTTACAAATTTAAATAAAAATAAATTTAATTTTGTGAGATATTTTCAATATTAATTAAAATTTTTGTAAGTCTATATGATCTTTTCCTTATTAGTTCAAATATTTTCCATATCAGTCAACATATTTATATGAAACTACCCATGGCATTTCCCATTATTTTATAAATTATATAATAAATATGTATGACTAATCTAATTAGTTAAAAAAACATCATACAAATATAAGGGGGGGCAAATATGAAGTAATTATGTATATTAAGGGCGTTAATCAAGAAAATTCCACTAAATGCTCTTGATGACATGAATGATAATATCTTTAAAAAATGTCATAATTTTGGAAACCCAACCGCCAAATCCTTTATATATATAATGATACCCTGTCATGCATTCTTTAGCCGATTTAGGTTACTTAAAACAAGTATTGTTTGTGTTGTTTCTTGTTGCTTATAAAAGAGGAGTAGAAGAAGGAAGACATTGAGGAATTCTCAACAAGATAGATGGCAAAGACTGTGAAATTGGATGATGACTTAGTTGCGGAGATCATCTCTCGCCTGCCTTTCAAGCTTGCGATTCAATGTAAACTTATTAGCAAGAGATTCAACAGTTGGATTTCGAACCCTAAATTTTCTCAAACTTTGTTCCAACATGATCGAAAGGTCTGGACACTAGCCCTGCCTCCTACATCCTTTGACGTGTCCTGTGACTTGCAGAAAATCTTCAGAGACCTGATTATTATCCCACACAGACTTGTTCAATCGAAAGAGACTTGTGCACTCTATAGTGTTTTTGTGTTGGCGGTATGCAGGGGTCTTCTTCTCCTAGTGTTTCCTGGAGTTGGGATGTTTTGCGTGTTCAATCCTATAACCAGAGCCCATCAGTTGATACCATACCGGGGGCACTATAGTCTCGAGAGACTTGGTGATGCAGGCTTATTTGTTGATTACCCTGCTTCAGATCTATATAAATTGGTTACCGTGGAGTGGCTGGATGAAGGAAAAGGGTATAGTTTTCACGTATTTTCATCATCTTCGAAAGAGAGATTTGGATTGTGGCGTCAAGTCCAAATAAGAATGATCCCCAGCAGCAGCAAAGATATTAAACCACCACCACCTGCTTATGTGCAAGATGATTCTTTGCATTGGCTCAACTCTGATATACGTGTGCTTGCTTTTGATGCGAAGAGAGAAGAAGCTACATTTCTTGACCCTCCTCCTGAGTTCGTCAATCATATTCGTAAGTACTTAAATCCAAAGGGCCGCCGCCGCAGATTTAGGTAGACTCTATGCTCTACCTATAAAAAGTTAGTGATGGTGCAAGGACAACTTACTCTTGTTGGAACCTACAAGGACTCAACAAAGATTGCAGCTTATGATTTTGAAACAAGTAACTGGACAGTTTGCCCCACTTTGGCGAAAACCATTTGGTCTCTACTTCCAATCTGCATTGACGGCAAACAGGTGATATTCCTAGCAGTTGGTGGATATCTGTACGAGTATGATTCTGAAACGAGAATACTAAAAAAGCCTGCAGTTTGTAAAGAAGTGGAAGGAATTCCCAAGTCCACGTATTCCTTTAAACCATCGTTAGCCCCAGTCCATGAGACACTCTCCACAACAGTTGATGCTAAACATCTGCCACGTATTACTGCAGCGTTAGATGAGCTTGGAAGATGTATTACAAAAGGTATGAATTAATTAGTATCACTTCAATTTTCTGTTTTATTTTAAATGTTGCACACCATAGACCCCCTTGTGTTTTTGCTTCTTGCTATCTACCTAAATAGACTAAAGGCGGCGTCTTTTTTGTGTTTCATTAGTTCTTTCTATCTATCAAAGGTTGGGGTTAGCTATTCCTGTCAAAATTCAGATCTTTTATTTATTTATTTTAAAGTTTTTCCATTCCCCTTGTGTCTCAACTGGGCCAATCAACATTGTAATTGAAATATTTTGTGCCTTCTTTTTGAAGTTTGTTCAGACAAATGCGATATAGCATTGTAATAATGTCAAATTGAATTCTATCTGTTTCTGATTTCTGATACTGGTTCTTGCTTCCTTCTTCCTGTTGACATGTTCTGATGTTCACAAGACACAAGTAAAATACAGTCTTTTTATATATATATCAGCCTTCCAGTTCCACTCCAATTCATATCATATCCTTTTGCAGAATGTTTATTTTTCCTCTTTCAAATTGACAATTAAAATGTTGGGTAAATTGATGGCTATTTGAAATATCTAGTAGCAATGTACCCAAGTATCTGATTAAGGAAATCCGTAGAATTCACATCTGAGTTTGCAATGCGGATCCAAATAAACACTTCCATATCCCATGAACTTATTCTTAGTACAACAGCAACTACGCCTGAGTAGAGTGAAGGTGATGCCCAGGTCTTCCACTGTCTTTGAGAAGAATAGGCTTAAACGGTTGTGGCATTGATAAGAGTATTTTAGCATCTCATATTTTCTTAGGATCTAGTGGCAAATTGTAAGTTATAATTGCTTCTCATATGCAGCCTACTTCTGGATAAAACTTATCGGTTACCTGCTTTTCATATGTTCTTGCTAAGACAATGAATGGTAATTATAGCCTTGCCTAAAAGAAGAAAGATCTACATATGGTGTTCATTGACACAGATTGCATATGGTGTTCATTGACATAGAGATAGTATATACGAAAAGGCCCTCTAGTGGGTGACAGAGAAAAAAGGAACTCGTGAACTTTAACAAGCTGGCTCCTAATTTCCCTAACATGATTTCATAACATTTTTGATGTTTTGAATAAGTTCATATCTATTTGGGACTTGTCGCGATAGTCGGGGTGGGAACCTCAGGCCTCAGGTTTTCTGCTTTCTGCTGGTGTCTTGTGCATTGCAAAGAGGAGCTGAGTGGATTGACCTGTCCATGGAATTTTTCATGAAGTCAATGTGATGACTCATCATGGTCATGAGGTGGACAATCGCTTAGCAAAGAAGAGCCGTATTTAGTGAAAGTGTTTATGGTATGAATTTCTCAATGATCTCATTGATACCAAGCATCCCTATTTATACGGGATTTACAATCAATAACCCTAGCACTATTTAAGGAAGAAATATATACAATTCAAATAACAAGATATATCCCCTAAAATAATAAAAGATTTTAATAGCAATATATGTGACTAAGACCCCCCCCCCCCCTTCAGTTTGAGCGGGCGGTGGACAAATGCTCAAGCTGGACCGAAAGGACTGGAATAGTGGTCGTGAGATGCCTTTGGTGAAGATGTCGGCGTATTGTACGGCAGATGAAACATGTAAAACTCTGATGTGACCAGTTTGGACCTTCTCTCGAACAAAATGAATATCAAAGTCAATGTGCTTGGTGTGTTGATGTTGAACCGGATTATCCACGAGATGCACAGCAGAAACGTTGTTGCAGTATACCACAGATGCTCGAGTCAGACTGTCAGAGGAACATGAAGCTCAAGTAACAATTTACGGGTCCAAGTGGCTTCGGTAACAGCATTAGCAACACCCTGTATTCAGCCTCAGCACTGGATCTGGAAACTGTGGGTTGACAATTGGACGACCAAGCGATGAGGTTGTCACCCAGAAACACGCAATACCCACTAGTAGACCGTGTAGAGTTTGGACAGCCACCCTAGTCTGCATCAAAATTGGCCACTATGGAATTACTAGGTGATAAAAGAATCCATATGCCATGATCCGATGTACCTTGTAAGTAATGGATGATACATTTCATGGACCCAAAGTGTGGGTCACGTGGCTCATGCATAAATAAACAAACCTGCTGAACCACATAAGAGATATCGTGCCTGTTAAAGGTGCGATACTGAAGTGCCCCTGCCAAACTGCGATAAAGTGTTGGGTCATTAAATAAGGTGAGATTAGCCGCTCAATCAACAGGGGTGGCACACGTTTTGCAAGCTATCTTGGAAGCCCGAGCAATGATGTCTTTAGTTTACCGTGGTTGAGATAAAAACAGCCCTTGAGGCTTGCGGACAACTTTGATGCCCAAAAAATGGTGTAAGTGCCCCAAATCAGTCTTGGCAAACTCTCGTGAGAGTATGGTAATAATGCTTCGAAGTAGATCACTGGAGGAGGCTATAATGATGATGTCCTCAACATAAAGAAGTAGATAGACAAGTTGAGAGGCATATTTGTAAATGAACAGATAGTTATCTCATGCACTACTAGTAAACCCGTGAGAAGAAATAAACGTGGTAAATCTAGTGTATCAAGCCCGGGTCACCTATTGAGTCCATATAATGATTTCTTCAGCCGATAAACAAGATTGGGGTGCCTTTAATCAACGAAGCCAGGGGTTGAATGGTTGATGCATAAATACCGTTTCCTGTCAAAATGCGTTCTTGACATCCACCTGATGAATGGGCCAAGAATGAGTGTCCTTGTAGTCAATGCCCACCGTCTATGACTTACCATTAATTAACGACGACCAACCGAGTCGTGTATCTGCCCAATTCAACAAGCTAATCTGATTTAAATTCATGGCGGAAAAGCCACGTGCATCTAATAATAGGCCGATCAACTGGCACGGAACGAAATCCCAAGTCCCATTAACCTGTAACGCGTTATATTAGTTTCCATAGCATGCAACTAATTAGGAATGCCAAAGGCGTTGGCATAGGATTTGAGAAATGGCGACGGTGTAAAGTCTGATCGGTGGATTTGGGCGGTGGCTATTTGATTTGGAACGGGTGGCCATAGGGTGAATGTTTGTTGTGGATTTGGTATGGCAGCAGGATGGGGGCTGGCCCAGTTTGGGCAGGAGGTGGGTTAGGGGGCTTCTTGGTTGGAAGCTGTGGTGGTGTGAATGTGTGAGGGAACTAAAATTAATTGGTAAACAAGCTGCCATTGCCAACTAAAATTATTGCGAACAGTTAAATGAATGAGATAGGGTTTTGAATCTTACCTTGGATTGGATGTAATGTGTGAGGAAGAGGAGGCTCCCGTGTCAGCTTGAGTGAACTGCATGCTCTTGGAGAAAGCAGCCTGTAAGTCAATGGGCTTAGTGCGTTCTACCCGTGGGTAACAACTAGACCTGGCAAAGCAGAACCGGAACCGATTACCCGAACCGAAATATTCGAAACCGAAACCGGAATGACCCGAAAAATGAAGATCCGATCTATAATTCATATCCGATTTAAATCCGAAACCGATTAGATCCGAAAACGATAATATCCGAATCGATTAAACCCGAAACCGATTAGATCCGAACCCGATAATACCCGAAACCGATTAGATCTGAAACCGATAATATCCGAACCCGATTAGAACTAAAATCGATAGATTCAGAACTATGTTTGCCTTTCAATAAGCATATTACATTTTTAAATTTTTTACTTTTATTTTACCATTTGAACTAATTACATTACTTGCTCATTCCCTCATAAAATAGATTATCTTCTTGAAAAAAGTACAAAATATTATGCCTTAAATTTATTATATGTAGAAAGTAAAGATAAGTTATACATATAAATGATAACACACAAACAAATAAAATTTCCGTAATTTTTAAATAGTAAAGTGTGATATTCTTTTTGGAACGAAAGAAATATATGATGAATTGTATGGGATAACTAGATTTTATCCTAATTTCATCTCATTACAATAAATTTTATTAATTTGAGAGTTAATTTGATTAGTTTCAAACCAATTCACTCAATATTAGTCAATAAAATTATATGCTAGTATTAGCATTTTGAAAAGACTCTCTAGCGGTAGCCTTTACTGTTATCATTTTCAAATTTGATCTACACTATTACATTTAGGTGTAAAATTAATTATATTTGACTCTATTAAATTTAATTTTCTCTATTTTCAACCAAATATACTCAACAATTTACAAATTTTGCACTCAATTGAATAAAATTCACTTAATTTCACCCAATTTTACTCAATTTTTACCAAATTGTATTCAAATGGAACATAAGACTATTTGAATTTATCTTTTATCCTTTCATTTATATACATAAGTATATTAGTAGATGTGAGAAAGATTTGATATTTCAAAACTAAATTTTAAAATCAATTTAATTATATTAAATTTATATCATAATTAAATATGTATGTTTTCATAATTTGTAGTCCAAATTTGTAAAATATGACTAAAAAGTCAAAAAGGGAAGATTATTTAGGGTAGAGATAATATAACTAGAAAAAAATATAAAATAAAAAGAAACACGGATAGTTAAATTTTAATTAGAAAATAATATATATCCAAAATATATTTGATCCGAAACCAAAATATATCCGAACCGAACTAGACCCGAAACCGAAATATATCCGACTCAAATTGTATCCGAACCAAAATCTATCCGAACCGATTTATAACCAAATCGTATCTAAACCGACTCGAAACCGAACCGAACCGAAAAATGTATAGAACCGAAATCAAATCCGAATCGAAATTTAACTGATCCGAAACGAACCGAACCGATTATAACATATAACCGAAAGATATCCGAACCGAAAATATCCAACCCGAAACCGATCCGGTTGATCCGATTGCCACCTCTAGTAACAACATTACTGCCAGAGTACTGGGCCTGGGGCTACTACTTGTGGGCTGGATAAAGTAAATACGTACTAGTATTAAAACATATATATTCTTTTTCAATGTATATTTAAATTTTTTTATTTCCTAAATAGTACTTGAATAAAGTTTTTATGGTGGGAACAATGTCTAGTGATGGTAAATATTTAGTTAGAACAATGTCCAGTGGCGATCGATATATTTTTGAATAATGACCAGTAGACAATGACCAGTGATACTATATTGGAAAATAAAAATATATGGTATTACATTGAAAAAGTCATTATGTTTGAGTACTATTTAGGTAAATTTTTTCTAAATCTATCAAAACAATGTCTCAAATTTAATTTTAACAAATACGGGCTATTTCGTAAGAAATCTCATTTCAATTCTTAAAGATCTGTTTGTTTCACAGAATTAATGGAATCGGAATTAAATTGAAAATTAAAATTCTATGAAATTGATTTGGATAGAATTAAATTCTCTAATTCTAGTTCATTTTTGACACTACCAATTCCAAATCCATATACTTTTGTGCTACCAAACAGCAGAATTGAAATTATTATTCTCAATTCCAATTTCATAGTTTGAATCTCGTGTATCAAACAGAGCCTATGTATGTTTTACATGTTTGAAAAATCCATTTGCAGGCTTTTTTTACGGATTTTAAAATTGATCAAGCTATTTGTACACTAAAATTTGTACCACATTTGTACCCCAAATGCACGCACCGAGATTTTGTGCTAGTGTGATGGTTTACATTGACAAAAGATATCGGTGCAAATTTTTTTAAGTAAACTAACATTTTATGTCAGTGTAAATCGTTAAAATATCGATGCATTTTTTTGGGGTACGCTTTTTGGTGTACCCCTAGCATGGTTGTTTTAAATTGGATAATGCTATTTGTACCCCAAAATATGTACCCCATTTTATACACCGCATGGATGTACCAGCATTTTGTGTTTGTGTAATGCTAATTTTTGTTAACGCACCAACACTTGTGTCAGTGTAAATTTTTATTAACGCACCAACATTTTGTGTCAGTGTGAACCATCAAAATGGTTGTGCATACTTTTGGTGTACAAATTGTTAGCTCCAACTAGTTAACGTTGGTATATAGTTTATGTTGGCATTATTTTTTGACAAAACCCTCTGTAGAACTGGTAATGTGTCTGTGTTAAGATAAGGGCTGTAGCATCCTATCAGTCATGGTATAGAGTTTCTATACGGTATGGACTCTGAATATTTGGAAACTTATATATCAAGAGGAGTTCGTGAGGTGTTCAGACTCAAGAAGATCTACATCAATTGATTATCTTCTGGTCACGTGCCTAATATCAGATGCATCTACGAGAAGGTGTCATGGCGTGCTAGGACTGTCTAGTATTCAAAGCTTATCACCTGAGGAGTTCCATACTATCTCCACTAGGGTTATGGACATCCTATAAAGAGAGACAGCCGTAGAGGAATAGAGGGACGCAGAATTATACTCATAATATCAAAGGAGAGAGCGTGGGATCACTACGATTCTGATCAAAACAAAATTGTGAGAGATTTGCATGAGAAGATCAGTCATGGATCTTCTCTAGATATTGTTCAGCTGTTGCAACCTGGTTGGCTGAGCAAGGGTCAGAAACACATCCTTCATACAGAGCAAGAAGAAGGTGTAATAGGCTTGGTGAAGACACAAACCGAGTTTGCTGTCAGATCTCGTAAGTAGACAAATTAAGATTCATTAGAAGGTTCTATTGAAGTTTGATAGTGTAATTCTTACGTTGATCTAGTGGAAAGGCTATTACACGGATGTGGGCCTCGCAGACGTAGGAGATACTGCTCCGAACTGCGTAAACAAATCTCTGTGTCTTGGTGTGTTTAATTTTTGCCTGTGTGTGTGACTTGACTGTTGAAAAAGGGGTTGTAGCATCCTGCGTTTCTAGGACTACAAAACTTCTTTTAATAGTGTTATATGCTTGCATCTGTTAACTGTTGTGATTAGTTTCTTGTAAGTATTAGAATTTCAATTGGTATCGGAACCTGTTGAGCTTAAGTTATTAGCTATCAACGATCACAAACTATGGGAGACATGGAGGAAGGAGCCAGTGTTTCCAGGACACCCCTGCTGCGTGGTCACAACTACAACTTCTGGAAAGGGCGTATGAGGGCATTCTTGAAATCACAAGGAGGAGGAGTATGGAGAACTGTGGAAACTGGTTGGACAGAACCAGTAAAATACTCAGATGATCTATCTACATCAACTGTCAAGAAATTTGAAGACTATAGCAGAACTGAAGTCCTTGCTGCTGAGCATAATGACAAAGCCTTAAATGCTATTTTTGGTGCAGTTGATGCCACACAATACCGTCTCATCTCAAACTGTATTAGTGCAAAAAAAGCATGAGATATTCTTGAAGTCACACATGAAGGTGATGAGAAGGTCAAAACTGCAAAGTATCAGATTCTCATGACACAATATGAAAATCTGCGAATGGATGAGAAAGAAACTATCGTAGAATTCCATGGAAGAGTCCGTGACCTTGCAAATCAAGCAGCCAGATTACAAGAGCCGTTTCCAGAATCAAAACTGGTTCTAAAGGTGCTGAGATCATTACCAGAGAGGTTTGATATGGATGTCAAGGCAGTCTCTCAATCACATGATGCAAAAAAGATGACTCTTGATGCTTTAATGGGTAATCTTGAAACAATCGAATTAAACATGAAGGAGGATAGTAAGAGACGAAAACCAGAGAAGCAAATTGCCTTTCTAGGAACAGATCTGGAGAATAATAGTGAAGATGTTTTAGCATTTGATGAAGAATTCCAAGAACAGTTGTCCCTATTCACAAAGCAGTTCAAAAAGAAGTGGATTCAAAAGAAGGGAAAGAACCCAATTCAAGAAGGACCTTCTAAGACATCCACTTTCAGGGAGTCACGTTTCAAAGAAGGAAAGTCCTATGATAACAGCTCCAAGCACAAAGGGCCGCTGTGTTTTTAATGCGGTGGTCATGGGCATATTCAGACTGAATGTGCAAACAACCTTAAAAAGAAGAGACAAGCATTCTCAATAACCTGGAGTGATGAGGATACTGATGAAGATCAGGGTTGTGAGAAAAGCAATTGTGCTTTTATCTCACAGTCAGAGTCAGACGATCTAGTTGAGCAACACATGGATCTTCAAGAAAAGTGGACTGAACTGCTTATGGTAAACAAAAGAAATATAGCAGAAAAGAATCAGCTGGCATGTGATCTAAAGGTTTTGAAGCAGAATCTGGAGAAAGCAGAAACAGATAATACAGATCTGAGATTTGAACTATAAAAACTCAAGGACTACATTAAGTGGATGAAAATAGCCGGAGCTGAAGTACTGGATGCACAGGAGATAATGTTCAAAGCACCTGGAGATAGACAAGGAATTGGATGTGATAGCCACACCAAAACAGAAGATCTACTCAAAGAAGACAGTGTGATGATAGCTAAGAACATGAGAAACAGTTATCACCTAGCAGTAAAACCAGTCAGGAGCTACAATATCAAACATCATAGAAGAAACTCATTGACTTATCAAAACTACAGATGTTACTACTGCAGAAGATGGGGGCATATCAAGAGGGCATATGCCAGAGGCTCAAAAATAATATAACAAGAACTGAGAAGTTCAAGCAGATTTGGGTTCCAAAGGAACGGGTAATGGTAGCAAATTCATGCCTCAGAGTCACCCCTGATCAATGGTTACTGGACAGTGGATGTTCTCATCATATGACTGGTGTCAGACAGAATCTTACTAACATCAACTCAGTTGAGGGAGGAAATGTTAGATTTGGTGGTGGAGCACAAGGCAAAATCATTGGGTGTGGAATACTTAACGTCTCAGGACTTCCACCAATCAAGAATGTGTGGCTTGTACAAGGACTTCAGGTGAACCTACTCAGCATCAGCCAGATATGTGACCAAGGGCTGGAGGTCACATTTACTCAGCAAAAGTGTCGTGTGAAAGACAAAAACAAACTGGTGGTACTAGAAGGTGACAGAACAACTGACAACTGCTACAAAGTCACTCCTAAGGTTCTGTGCTTTCCTGCGAGCCAACAAGATGCAAAGCTATGGCACTACATACTTGGTCATCTAAATTTCAAAGATCTCACAACCCTCTCAAACTCTGATGTAGTTCGAGGATTGCCCAAGATAAAGAGACTGGAAGGTGAAGTATGTGGTCCATGTCAGAAAGGGAAACGAACACGAGCAAGCCATCCTAAGAAGATATATCAATCTACCACAAGACCATTGGAGTTGATACACATTTATCTTTATGGACCAATGAAAACTGAAAGCATCGGAGGGAAGAGGTTTGTGCTCATAGTGGTGGATGATTACACAAGATATTCCTGGGTAAGCTTCTTAAGACACAAAGATGATGCACTAGAAGCCTTTGTCATATTGTCCAACAAAGTGCAGAATGAAAAACAGCTCAAGATTAAAAAGGTCATTCGTGTTAGGAGTGATCATGGAGGGGAATTTGAAAGTCAGTCCTTTAGTGAGTTCTGCAACAAGGAAGGAATTCAGCATGAGTTCTCTGCTCCAAAAACCCCACAACAGAATGGAATTGCAGAGAGAAAGAACAGGCATGTACAAGAGATGGCCCGCACAATGATAAACACTCAAAACTTGGCTCAGAATCTATGGGCTGAAGCAGTACATACAGCATGCTATACAATAAATAGGGTATACATCAGGAGCGGCACAAAGGCTACACTATATGAGTTGTGGAAAGGAAGAACTCCAAATCTTGCACACTTCCACATTTTTGGAGCAAGGTGTTATGTCTTACGAGACAGACAACAGAAAGGAAAGTTCGAAGCCAAAAGTGAAGAAGCAATATTCGTAGGCTACTCACCAAACAGCAAGGCGTACAGAGTATTGCTCAAAAGAACCAGGAATATAATTGAGTCAATAAACATGGTGGTAGATGATCAAATACCAAGAAGGTGCAGTGATGACTCTGAAATTACTGAAACACACATTGAGACTGCTTCAGAACAAGAAGAGACATGATCTGAAGAACAAAATAACAATGAGGAGGATCAAACTACAAGATCGAAGGAGTTAGCAGCAACACCAAAGGAGTTAACAGGAGTACCCACACATGTGCACAAAAATCATCCACCAGAAAATATCATAGGGAATCCAAAAGAAGGCATTCAGACTCGGAAAAAGAAGATAGATTTTGTCCAGATGATAAACGCCTTCTATACCTCTCTAGTTGAGCCAAAGAACATAAAAGAAGCTCTTAAAGAAGAACCATGGATAGATGCTATGCAAGAAGAGCTGGGACAGTTCGAACGCAACAATGTATGGGAGCTGATTCCAAAACCAGAAGGTGTTAATGTTATTGGGACAAAATGGATTTTTCGAAACAAAACAGATGAAAATGGGAAGGTAGTCAGGAATAAGGCAAGACTGGTAGCCCAGGGTTATACACAAGTCGAGGGAATCGATTTTGAAGAAACATTTGCTCCAGTTGCAAGGCTGGAATCCATTCGCATGTTAATCGGTATGGCATGCATCCTTGACATGACACTCTACCAGATGGATGTGAAGACTGCATTTCTAAATGGCTATCTTAGAGAAGAAGTATATGTCTCTCAACCAAAAGGGTTCGAAGATCCAAAACATCCAGATTATGTTTACAGACTGAAGAAAGCTCTCTACGGGTTGAAACAAGCTCCACGTGCATGGTATGAGAGACTGACCACTTATCTTCTCAAGGAAGGATATGAAAGGGGAGGAGCAGATAGCACAATGTTCTACAGGAAGTACAAATCTGACATTCTCATTGCTCAAATATACGTTAATGATATTATATTTGGGTCTACCGCAAAGCAGCATGTTGACAAGTTTGTAAAGACCATGGAAATGGAGTTTGAGATGAGCATGATAGGAGAATTAACATTATTCCTGGGATTACAGGTCAAGAAAACTGAAAAAGGCATCTTCATCTCACAAGCAAAATACATACAGAACATGCTGAAGAAATTTGACATGAGTGACAGCAAAAGTGCCAGAACACCTTGTCCCACACATGAAAAGCTCAGCAGGGATGACTGTGGAAAATCAAGGAACGAAACTCAATACAGAAGCATCATTGGTAGCCTGCTGTATCTTACTGCTAGCAGGCCAGATATCTGTTATAGTGTGGGAGTATGTGCCAGATACCAAGCAAATCCAAAGGAGTCACATCTCAAAGCAGTCAAAAGGATACTAAAATATGTCAGAGGCACACAAAACTTGGGTTTATGGTATGAGAAGGGTGGTCCAGCACAATTAGCAGCATTTAGTGATGCAGACTGGGCAGGTAATATAGATGATCGGAAGAGCACCTCTGGGGGTTGTTTCTTTTTAGGAGGAAATTTGGTTGCATGGCTAAGTAAAAAACAAAACTCCGTATCCTTATCTACTGCAGAAGCAGAATATATTGCAGCCGGAAGTTGTTGTGTACAGTTGTTATGGATGAAGTTAGTGTTATCAGACTATGGAATACAACAGAGGACAATACCACTATATTGTGACAACACAAGTGCAATTAGTATGTCAAGAAATCCTGTGTTACATTCTCGAACAAAGCACATTGACATTAAGCATCATTTTATGCGAGAATTAGTGGAAGAAAAAATTGTTAGTCTAGAGCATGTTGATACAGAAGAGCAACTGGCTGATATCTTCACAAAGGCATTGGATGGAATCAGGTTTGAAACACTCAGATCCAAATTGGGTCTGTGTGCACCTTATTAATATGTCACAAAAAATTAATTTTGAACACAAACTGTCAGCTAATGTGTTCAAATATTATCACATCTGCTGAAAAAGGTGACATATGGCACAATAGGAAGGCGTGTACTGCATGGACACAGAACTCAAATAAAAAAGGACGTCCAGAACTGTACAAGAAACGAAGAGGCATTTCTGAAATCTCAAAAGTTGCGCTGCAAATCAAATAGAATCCAAACCAGTTTCATTCCGCCACATAACTCTCCAAAAATCCAAAATCAAGAATCATCTGTCCTTCTCTCTCAAGCAAGCATGATAAGAACAAAGATTGCTCTACCACAGCGATGGACTAGAAAGGCAAGAGTGCGAAAGAAGAAGTTCCACAAACCCTCCTGGACAAAGCTATTCTCAAGGGGTGAATCGTCATCTACCACTGCAGCAACTGGAAAGTCTTCAGCACACCCACTTCTCTCAAATGATGATGGACTGTATCTTCCAATTTTTCGACCATCTGAAGTATTGAGATTGAAATACACTCAAATCAATCTAGAAGAACCCACAAAAAACCCTAACATAAAGGGGGAAATCTGTGAAGAGGAAGTTCAGGGAGAAATTCTTGAAGAAGAAGAACCAATTGTCGCATGCTCAGCAGTCCCCTTTCAAGATTCTGCATGCAACACAAAGAGAGGAGACACAAAACAGAGAAACAACACTCGACCTACCCGATGGTCTCTGAGATGAACCAGATCTCTTCATCACACAGAGAATTCACAAGAGGAGAAAAGAGAAGTTCAAGAGTTAGAGAAAAAGGAGAAGAAGATGAAGCCTCAATCTGAGCCCAAGAAGAGAAAAGAAAGTAAGGTTTGTCCATTGCCAAAACTTCCAGTAAAGAGAACGAAATTCACACCAGATGCTCCATCTTCATCCAGACGGGAGACCAGAAGTTCAAAGAATTCGCCATCAAGCTGCACTCCGGGGAAGCAATCTGTTAAACTCTTTCCCTCTAGTGTTGCAAAATCTCTTTTTCTTGATGTTGTGAAAAAATCAATTATCCCTCAAAGGAATCTTGATGTGTCTGACTTTAGCGAGAAAACAAACCTCCTGCCCACACTTAGATCAAACAAATTGCTACCATCTGTCACTCTCCCTGGTTCATATGTGAAGAAAGTCATTAAAGAATTCTATTGCAATTTATCTGAGTCTTGTGTTACCGAAGATGATCCCTCATACTAGAAAGTCTTTGTTCGTGGAAAGCTCTATGATTTTTCTCCCTCAGTCATAAACTCTTTTCTTGGTACTGACCAAAATCCAGTAATCACTCCTATTGATGAGGAAACTGTGTGGAGTGATCTCACCAATGGACTTAGGGTCTACCAACATGGAAAGTCCAAAGTACCTTCTTCAGTGCTGAAAAGTTCATATGCTCTTCTTCTAAGAATTGCTGCATTTCACTGGATGCCAACTACTGTAACACCCTAATCTGTCCAGGTCTGCAGCCCCTTTCAGATTAAAGTATTAACTTGGTAATCGTAAAAAATTAAAACATTTCAAACACTTTTATTTATCACAATAATATTTTTCATAATATAAACAGTACGGAGTTTTCAATATTGCGGAAGCTTAACAATCATAATCACAAACATAATTTATTTATGTTCTTTAATTCAAAACCATCACATCCATTCCGACAATCTCGCCTCCGTCTGCCTCCAGGATCACGTCACTTCATTAACCTGCGTGTAGCAAATAAAACATACTACACGCTCAGCGTTGAAGCTGAGTAAGCATATCTAATGCATCGAACATCCATATAAACTGAATCTAAATTCATAATCAAATCATTTGATATCATGCACATAATGTTCAGTTCAGATAATCAATAATTATTAAAAATTATTCATCATGCATTATTCAACATTTATATTCACATTCAATGTTCATCAGTCATTCATAATAATTGCAATATTCAATTCAATATTCATCATTCAATATTTACTCATATTCAATATTCAATATTCAACATTCAACAATATCCTTAAACTATTCTTAGTCTAAGGCCAATCACTTTAATATTTGTCAACCCTTAAACGAATTCTAGTTTAAATAATTAAACTATATTCCAGTATAAAATATTCCTAAATAATCCTTAAGCTAGGCCTAGTTTAAGATAAAAGGGCTTTGAAAATCTTAAACTTACCTTCACTTAAGGCCAACCAGAAACCGACAGCGTAGTGTTCACTGTTGGGTGGGTGGTACCCCCAAACGAGTAGGTACTCAAGTTTGGTTCTTGGATCCCGTACGTACGTTTTAACCCTAGCCATCGGGGTTCATACCCGCAAGGCCTAACTTAAATAGGTATATCTTAGAGGTCTTCTAGATACCTTTCAAATCAACATTAATATGGGTATATCTTAGAGGTCTTCTAGATACCCTTAACAATACATTTTATTTTCACAATCATCAATATATTCATTATGATTCAATTATTCACAATTATCATTTTTAATCAGAATATTCATCAAGATTCAATCATCATAATAATCAATCAATAATCATTATGATAATCATCAATCAACATAATATTCAATAATAATTAGCGGCCTAGCTTCGAGTGTTAACACCTTAACTTACCGTCATGCATCACATAACATTTTTATTTGTTAAAAACATCATTTTTATTATGGTAAATCATTTTTCCAATGATCATAATCAATTGGTAAATTTTAGAGCATATATTTTCCGAATATTTTCGGAACAGGATCTCGACTTAAGAAAAATCGATTTTTATTTTTAAACATAATCAATTAATACCTAAAAATCGATTTTTATATTTAAAATAATCCATTAATAGCTAAAAATAGATTTTTATATTTTAAATAATCAATTAATTGCTAAAAATCGATTTTTATATTTTAAATAATCAATTAATTGCTAAAAATCGATTTTTATATTTTAAATAATCAATTAATTGCTAAAAATTGATTTTTATATTTTAAATAATCAATTAATTGCTAAAAATCGATTTTTATATTTTAAATAATCCATTAATTACTAAAAATCGATTTTTATATTTTAAATAATCAATTAATTACTAAAAATCGATTTTTATATTTAAAATAATCAATTAATACTTAAAAATCGATTTTTATAATTAAAATAATTGATTAATAACGTTAAATCGATTTTTATGATTAAAATAATCGATTATTATTATTTTTAAATATACTGACTATCTGAACAAATTTTTAATCGATTATTAGGAAGGAAATAATCGATTTTCGGCCACTGTTCATCATCTTCTTCCTCTGTTCAATTTTTAACATTATCATTTTTAATTACCAAACTTCAATTAAATTATATAGGAATGTTCCTTAATGTTCACAGTTCATTTTAGAGTCATTAATTTGTAGTTTTAACAACAATTTCTTGGTTTATGATTCTTGGTTCTTCAAACATGTCAAACATAAAACTCAACCAAACGACCGTTTATGAACGTAAAAACGATCTATACGAACATTCTAATCACTAGATATATCTACGGGCTTACCTCGAAGTGTAATGGAGGTTTTGAAGATTTTCCGGCGAAACTTCCGGCGAGGATTGTGGCTATCTCCGGCGATGGGAAGCTCTCTTGACAGCACTACTTCACTCTCTACACTCTCAGCTATTTATTGGAAGAAGAATGGTGAAAAATGGTGATGTTTAGAGAGGTATATATAGTGGAGAGGAGAGGAAGAAAACACAGGTTTGGTGACATCCGTTTCCCTATTCTGGCGTCTCGGTGGAGGGAGCGGCAATTGCTAGGATTCCCATACGCAAGTCCCTGATTGGGACTAATTTGGTCCTAGTCGGGGAACACTTTTTGGTCCAACTTTCTCCGAATTGAAATCCGATTGCACCGTTGCGATCAGAAAGTTAAACTCTATCTAACGATATAATTTTTATATTTATTCGTTATACTTTTTTCGACATCATATTTTTGGGTGGTTGACTTTGACAGAGTCAAAATTGGTTTAATTGACCTTTATTCAAGAAGGTTCTCACATTTAATTCATATTATTTATTTCCATGATTTATTTCAATAAATCATTTCAAAGTTCACATTATAAACAATTTCTTCATTTATTCTTAATTTGGGTCTGTACTCAGGTTCCCAATCAAGATCACACAATAAATCAACATGTTGGATTTATCTCTATGAGATTTATCCCAATTATGTTTATTGGATATCAATATATATTTTATTTCATCCCAAAGCCCAACAACAATTTATTTTAATCAAAACAAATTTTGTTTAATTGAATATTTAATTCAATAAATTTTAGGGTATATTTTGGGGCGTTACAACTACTCACACCAACACTGTTCCATTGTGCATAGCCACTCTAATCTACAGAATCAAAAACAATGTTCCCTTTAATCTTGGTAGGGTTGTATTTGATCAAGTGATGGCGTTTGCATCAGAAAAATACAAGAAGAACAAGAATGGTCTTCCATACCCACTGTTGGTCTACAGCATACTGAAGGATCAAGGCTTTGAGAAGAAAGAAGATGAAGAAGAGATCATTCCTCCCTTGCTGCAAGTGGATGCAAGACATCTTGAAGGAAGCCACTTCAATGACATGGCTGTTGATGGAGTATCCTCAGCAGAAACACCAAATCCAGCTTCAGTAGATTACCAGCTCAGCTTCCTTGAAAAGGAGATCAAATCCCTTCAAATGGATGCGGATTATCATCATGAAATTGCCCAAAGATCAACTGAAAGGATGAACGTGCTTATCCAGATTGCACATAACCTGAGGCAAACAAAGAGTGCACAGAGTAAGGGGGAGAGACTGGCTAAACAAAAGACAGTTGTTGCACACTCGTGCACAGATGAAGATGCCAAAGAGGACAGTGCAGAAGAGATACCTTCATCAGAATCAGCAGGGGCCTCTCAAGAGTCATCAGAAGGTGTCAGTTCAGAGGAGTAAACATTGCCTTACTGATAACACTGTTGCTTTAAAACATTGTTTTTGGAAGGGTTGTTCTGCCCTGTTTTTATAATGCTGAAGACATTGCATGGTTTTTGTTAAACATATCTGTGCCCTGTGGAGAGATGGTTTTATTCTCTATGTTCACTATGAAGCTCTGGTTATGACTTCTTTTGATTCTGATCTTACTTAAAGCAACGACAGCACAAGAGCCTACTCTCTCTCATGGGTACATGGCTCTTTCTGGGGTGACTGATGTAGGTACAACTCTTTAGAGTTTCCTTCTTGTTTTCCTCATGTACCTATTCTTGACCGTATTGAATATTACTCTTCTCTTTTTGCCCCCAACTTTGGTGTTTTCCATTAAATATCTTTGGCATTTTTTATGCAAAAAAGGGGGAGAAGAGGTTCAAAAACGGCTGAATAGAGGTTTTTTGTCAAAAAATTGCCAAAGGGGGAGATTGTTAGCTCCAACTAGTTAACGTTGGTATATAGTTTATGTTGGCATTATTTTTTGACAAAACCCTTCTGTAGAACTGGTAGTGTGTCTGTGTTAAGATAAGGGTTGTAGCATCCTATCAGTCATGGTATAGAGTTTCTATACGGTATGGACTCTGAATATTTGGAAACTTATATATCAAGAGGAGTTCGTGAGGTGTCCAGACTCAAGAAGATCTACATCAATTGATTATCTTCTGGTCACGTGCCTAATATCAGATGCATCTACGAGAAGGTGTCATGGCGTGCTAGGACTGTCTAGTATTCAAAGCTTATCACCTGAGGAGGTCCATACTATCTCCACTAGGGTTATGGACATCCTATAAAGAGAGACAGCCGTAGAGGAATAGAGGGACGCAGAATTATACTCATAATATCAAAGGAGAGCGTGGGATCACTACGATTCTGATCGAAACAAAACTGTGAGAGATTTGCATGAGAAGATCAGTCATGGATCTTCTCTAGATATTGTTCAGCTGTTGCAACTTGGTTGGCTGAGCAAGGGTTAGAAACACATCCTTCATACAGAGCAAGAAGAAGGTGTAATAGGCTTGGTGAAGACACAAACCGAGTTTGCTGTCAAATCTCGTAAGTAGACAAATTAAGATTCATTAGAAGGTTCTATTGAAGTTTGATAGTGTAATTCTTACGTTGATCTAGTGGAAAGGCTATTACACGGATGTGGGCCTTGCAGACGTATGAGATACTGCTCCGAATTGCGTAAACAAATCTCTATGTCTTGGTGTGTTTAATTTTTGCCTGTGTGTGTGACTTGACTGTTGAAAAAGGGGTTGTAGCATCCTGCGTTTCTAGGACTACAACACTTCTTTTAATAGTGTTATACGCTTGCATCTGTTAGCTGTTGTGATTAGTTTCTTGTGAGTATTGGAATTTCACAAATGGGGTATAAATTTTGGAACATATGTAGCATGCTAATTTGATGGATGCAATCTAACTGTCAAAACGATTACGGAGTGTAATATAGTCAATAAGAATTAACAAAAAAAAATTCGAACATTTAAAGATCCAACTAATCACAAAAGTGTCGAATTAAGTTTATGGTTATGAGCATATGAAAAGTTTAATACTTTCACACACATCTAATGTACATGTGGAATTTGTTTCGGGTGAGCCTTTGATAGAAACACTAAATTTAATAAAATATTTGTTTTTTTCTTTGACAATAAATGGGTAATTCATTATTTAATATTTAAAATCAGGATGCAAAGCGTCACAAATAAAGTCTCGAGGGAAAGACAACTACTCCAAATAATTGGATGCCCGAGCTAAAAAATAAATAATCCGCATGAACTATGAGGTATTCTCCTCTTCTACGAGAAGAGTGTCATATTGTCCAACTGTATAAGACACACCTAGAACCTCATGGTTTACACCAAAAGAATATCCTTTCTCCATTCTGGAAAACTTGTCCCAAAAAATATTTTTATTAGGGCTAAATGGACATAAATTTTCTTGTTTTTTCAAAATATAGCCTAAACTACCAAACTCCCTTCTATATTCCCTTCCCATTCTGACATTTTTTAAAACTATATTTGTTTAAAATGTCGTCACAGGTTGTAGAGAATATAGGTTAGAGTGCAAATTAAAGTTCATTACCCAGGATTCATTGGAAGACTCACCTAGGTTCGAACCCTAGCGAAGGTGAAGACATTGACTCTTTTTGCATTATTAGGTTGAAAAATGTAAGAGCTAATACTACATAGTAACTGTGTCAATAACACACAAAAAAATTTGAATCTGACAGGAAAACTGGACCAGACTAGACCGAAAAATTAGTTTTGGCTAGACTGGGGAAAATCCTTAAATTCAAACCGGTCTCCGGTCTTAGAATTGAATACGGGTTTAATGTTGATCAAATGCTGATCAAATGTTGAAAGTGGACTGCAAAAAAAATAAAATAAAATTAGACAAAAAAAAAACTTAGGGTGGATCCACCATTCACCTCTGAGTATATACTCCTTGTGAATCAAAGATCTATAATATGCACGTGAAATGTATTTCCATTTAAGAAATTAAATGAAATGATCTAACTAATATTGAATTGAACTCAACAATCAATATCCTCTCTGTCAAATAAATTCGATCTTTATACGAGAAAATCTTTTTGAACTACATGTTTCTTCTTTTTTAAAAAAAATTAAAGTAAAAAATATTTGGAACGTCAAGAAAAAGCAAAAAGTTTTTATGAGATTGATGGGCAGTAGAATTAAAATATAAAAAATATAATTAAAAAAAACGCTTGTAAAAACATAATGAAAAAGAACATAAATTATTTCAAAACGATCAATTATTTAAAATTTAAATTATATATTAATACAATGAAAACTAAAATTTCTGAATGTTTTACACAAGATATATATATCAAATAAAATTATTTTGTCGTATAAATATAGTACTCCCTCCGTTTTTTAAAAGTGTTCCTATTTTAACTTTGTGTAAAAATAAGAAAGTGTTAAATTGTAGTTGACTTCCAATTTTGCCCTTGATGTGATGAGTAAAAGTAAGATGTGATGGATTGAGTATTAGAGAAAAAATATGATGTAATAGGTAGGGTATGAAAAAGTAAGAGTAAAAGTAGTTTTTAATAGAAAGTGGAAGTGTTTTGTTGGAAGTAAAAAAATGAAAGATGAAGAGTTTTTGAGAACGGAGGGAGTACAACATAACTTTGACTCAAAAAAGTCAAACTAACAAATACCCGAGGTAATATTTGGCAAACCAAAACATAGATCGGAAGAAAGAGAATTCACATTGAATCAAAAAAACATGCACAAAAAAAAGATCCAAACCTTAGCTTGGGAAATTTATTTTTCTTGACCCTATATGTATCTTCCCACAGCTTCATTGAACCGCAATCAAAGAGAGAAGGATCGATATGATGATGCAGTTCAAGAAAGCTGTGGAAGAATATAAAGAGAGTCATAATATACCACCAGGCCAAATAGGGTTTTTCATATATATATATATATATATATATATATATATATATATATATATATATATATATATATATATATATATATATATATATATATATATATATATATATATATATATATATATATATATATATATATATATATAGAATCAATCAAGAATGCATTCATATAGGCAGAAGAATTTAACTGGCATGGTTTATGTATATACTGTATTTTTATATATGTATAGATTTTATTTTAGTGGGAATGAAGAAGGAAGAGGAAGAGTTAAGAGTGTATGGGAATGAGAAGAGATAGATGAAGGAGTGGGAGGAGGGAGTGTTTTTTATAGGGAAGATGATAGAAAATATAGAAATCATCCTAAATAGGACTAAAACATAAAAAAAAGTACCAAAATAAGACTTTCATGTTTTTTTTCTGGGATAGGACTTTGCACTGTGGTAATGTGACTTTGCATTGTGGTAATGTTGCAGTGTACATGTGCAAACTACTATACTTTCTTGGTAATGCATATGACCATGTTTGGTAATGTAAGTCCTATTTCGGGAATAAAAACATGGAAATCATATTTTGGTATATTTTCAATGTTTTAGTCCTACTTTGGTCCTTATCCCTAGAATATATATATATATATATATATATATATATATATATATATATATATATATATATATATATATATATATATATATATATATATATATATATATATAAAATGGAAGCTAAGTGGTTTTTACCAGTAGTTTTACCACCAATCCCAATAATGGGACTAAAAAAGAGGAGTGGAAGAACCCCCACATTTTAACCGTGTTATTTTGCAAATTCTTAGAGAGTAGATGCAACTACTTACCCTTTCTAGTCTTTTGGAGACAAATTAATTAGGAATCCCTCTTATGTACGGAGTATATGGTATGAAGATTAATGCAAATTAAAACACGCAACACCCTAAGGACTTGTTTAGCGAGGGATGAGTTCTCATATTTTTTTTGAAACAATGGTGGATCCAGAAAAAAAAAAATAGTGATAAAGGGTACTTTCTAAAAAAGAAATTTACATAAATAGCACTCAAACATAATGACTTTTTCAAAATAGCATCACATATGTTTTTTCCAATGTAGCACTTTTAGTCATTATTCAAGTAAATTAAATTTTCGTCATCACTGGACATTATGCACATTATTATTTGCTATTTAGGGAATTTTCCAAACTAAAGTCATTATGTTTTAGTATTATTTAGAAAAATAACTTAAGTCGTTATGTTTTAGTATTATTTACGTAAATTCCCCAAACTAAAAACTTGAAGAAGTTTATGAGACGGAAGAGGTATATTACATTTGTGCAATTGAACACTCTAAATAAAATAGATGAAATAAAATTTTAGAAAAAAATGGTTTTTACCCAATCTGGGTCTAGTTCGAGTTTTACCAGTTGCTTTCCGATCCTTATTGTATATTTGGTCCTGTCCTTGATCCAAGAAATATCTTTATTGAGTCATGCTACCAACGCCATAGATTTTACCAATTTAGACTATGGTAGCATTCAATTCTATAGAATTGAATCTCATAGATTTTCAATTCTATTTAAATTCCAATTCCGTATACTAAACGGATCCTTAGGTCCCGTTTGGTACATGGAATTCAAACTATGAAATTGGAATTGAGGACTTCAATTTCAATTCTTGTGTTTGGTAGCACAAAAATTATGTGGATTTGGAATTGATAGTACAAAAAATAAACTGAAATTGATAGAATTCAATTCTATGGAATTGAATCCCATGGAATTTCAATTCCAATTCAATTCCACAGAATTCAATTCTAGGGTCCGTTTGGTATACGGAATTGGTGGAATTGGAATTGAATTGGAATTGGGATTCCATGAGATTCAATTCCATAGAATTGAATTCACCAATTCAAATTCATTTTTTGCATTATCAATTCCAAATCCACATAATATTTGTAATACCAAACGCCAGAATTGAAATTGAAGTCTTCAATTCCAATTTCATAGTTTGAATTTCATGTACCAAACGGGACCTAAGGATCCGTTTAGTATACGAAATTGGAATTTAAATTGAATTGAAAATCTATGGAATTTGAATTCCTTGTACCAAATGGGGCCTTATAGTCTTGAAATAGACTAAAAAAATTCAAGTGGTACTTTAAAGATGAGTTTTTTGCTCCATTAATCGTTAATTTTTCAAAAATTATTCGAATTTCTCTTGAACTTTAAAAGTTATACCAATACCTCCCGAAATTTTAAAAATATTACATCAATGGTTCTCCTGCACAGATTTGAGATTGCATTAATCACACGCTCATCCAACAAAAATATAGATTACCTAAAGTTGGTTCTTCAATATGATCTTCTCAAATATTATCTTCTACTCTGGGTATATTTTTAACATTTTTAAATCTTAAATAATTATTCTCGATTTAGTCGTCAGGAATCAAATTTGAAGGTTAGACATAAGTCAATAAAGCTCATCATCAATTCATCAACATGCTCATCAATCCATTACATTTTAATCAAGCTCTGATCCAACACGTATTTTGATGAACATGTGACTAACACGTTCCTAAATCTGACACAGAGAGATCATTGTTGCAACATTTTAAAAATTTCAGGAGGAAATTGGTGTAATTTTTAAAGTTTAAGGTGAATCCATGCAATATTTAAAAAGTTTAGGCGTAAATTGCGCAAGAAACTCCTGTAAGATATATATACTCCCTAATAAATTAAGGATGTTGTTAATGTATCCTCAAAATGGCTATATATTGTTGAGTGTTACTTCAAAGTCCCACATCGGTGGGATAGGAAAATTGAGGAGGGATTGGAGCCTATAAATAAAGAGGAGATATAGGCTTCCATCACACAACACAATCCTTCAATCTATATAATTATGTATTAGATTTTAGGTTGTGAGTGTCAAATATTGGAGAGGGTTTGTAATTTTTCCGTGCAAAAATTACTAGTGAGATTTTATCTCAAAGGGGGTCGTGGAGTAGGTCTTGAGGTGCCGAACCACGTTAAAAATTTGTGTGCTCTCTTTTCTTTTCTTTCCATTTGTTTGCAGTGGGGGCCTAACAAGTGGTATCAGAGCCAAGGTGCAGAGCTCGGGTGATCTGGTAATTATAATTCTTAGTATGCTCTGTGGTTGCAGCTTTGACTGATCTTCCACATCAGAAAAGAATTATTAATTACAGAGTTGCAGTCTAGGGAGGAAGGAGATAGAGCAAGGAGCAAGAGGAGGGCGTGCCACTTCAGTGGAGGAGGTGGTGGTCCAGTCAGCAGAGGTGGGTCCGTGAGTGCCATGTCAGCAGTCCGTGGGTCCGAGTGCCACGTCATCATCCAGTCAGCACCACATCAGTAGGTCCAGTCATCGTGTGGGTCCCGCTGGTGACTTTCGGAGAGAAGTTGGTTCTGACTAATTTTGACGTCCTGATTCCATTTTTGAGGCCAATTTCCTCAAATTTGGATTGTTTGGTATTGGTTGATTGCTGCTTGAGTGGAACTATGACTACCTTGAAGTTTGAAGTTCCGTTATTTGATGGAAGAGCGGACTTCATGTTGTGGCAATGCACGATTCAAGACTATTTGGTCCAGCAAGGTCTTGATTTAGCATTGCAAGATGAGAAGCCAAGTGATATGAAAGAATCAGAGTGGAGTACAATCCAGAAGAAGGCTGTCAGCACAATTCGGTTGGCACTGTCCCCGCAGATTAAAGTGACAGTGCTGAAAGAGACATCACCAAAGAAGCTGTGGGAAACGTTGGAGAGCAAGTTTGCGTCAAAGACACTTACTAACCGGTTGATGATGAGGATGGACTTGTACTCACTGAAGATGGAAGAGGGAGGTAGCGTAATTGATCACATCAACAAGTTTAATGAGCAAGTATCAAGGCTGTTAAATGCAGGGGAGACTATCAAGGATGAAGAGCAAGGGCTGCTTCTACTGGCTTCACTACCAAAATCCTTTAAGCCGTTTGTGCAGTCAATGATAGCAGGAAGGACTACACTGCGACTAGATGAGGTGACGACTGCCTTGAAGGAGAGTCAAAGGATGATGGGAGGTGAAGAGTCTTCCGGGGACAGTCATTTACTAGCTGCTGTGAGTGTTGAGAAAGAGAGGAAGAAGAAGAGTGACCAACTTTGGAGAAGATCTCAGCTGAGAGACATGAGCACTGTTAGGTGCTATTACTGTGAAAAGTTGGGTCACACGAAGAACGGTTATCCAGAACTCAAGGAGGACTTGCAGATCCTAAAGGAGAAGAAGGGCAAATCGAAGGAAGCTTCTTCCGCAAATGTGATCACTTATGAAGATGATCTCTTCTGAAGATAAGAGTACTGCTGGACAGAAGATTCTGCAGGATGGGAGTATCGCTGCAGAAATCACAAATGATGTAGGACTTTGAATTAAGGGGAGATTTGTTGAGTGTTACTTCAAAGTCCCACATCGGTGGGATAGGAAAATTGAGGAGGGATTGGAGCCTATAAATAAAGAGGAGATATAGGCTTCCATCACACAACACAATCCTTCAATCTATATAATTGTGTATTAGATTTTAGGTTGTGAGTGTCAAATATTGGAGAGGGTTTGTAATTTTTCCGTGCAAAAATTACTAGTGAGATTTTATCCTAGAGGGGGTCGTGGAGTAGGTCTTGAGGTGCCGAACCACGTTAAAAATTTGTGTGCTCTCTTTTCTTTTCTTTCCATTTGTTTGCAGTGGGGGCCTAACATATATATACCTTTTGCCACAATTTTAATAAACTCGCACCGTTATTAATTTTATTTTAATACTTTTGATGTGAATTTAGCAAAATTAGGTGAAAGATGTAAACATAGTCATTTAAATAGTGATTTAGCAACACCCTATATTTATTTCTTGTTTAAACATATTATTAGTAATTCTTATCAACAAAGAGTACCCGTGTTAAAATAGGCCTGGCAAAAATTGACCCGATCTGTTTTTGACAGAAGACCCAACCCTAAAAATAATGGATTTTGGAAAAAAGGTTTTATTGGCCGAACTCGAAGATGACTGAACTTGAAATTGAATGACCCATTAAAGATGCGTCAAACCTGATCGAACCCGAACCTGACCTGATTGACCAGCTAACTTAAAAGTTTTTCATGAAAAATAATGCGTTAAAACTAAAGTTACGTTTTATTTTTCTCTTATTCCTCATTTTAGTGTATAAATTTTACTTCTATTTGTAGAAAGTCTTTTAATGATATCACATAATTGTGTTATACTCCTTACTTTTTTAAAAGTGGTACACACTTAATTTTGTATATTATTCATAATATTGTTAAATATGTTTAAAAAGTGATTAAAAGTTCAAATTAAAATATCCTTGGACTATTAATGTATATATGTATTTTGATGTTTTATTATTTTTTAGTGCAAAATAATACTCTTCTATGCTGGGTTAGTCCGCATCCGATAACATTGGAGCATGACCATGTAATTCTCAACCCGAACTTGAATTATCCAAACCTGATATAATCCAAACGTGAAATTACCAAACCCGAATCTGACCGACTGATTTGTCATGTCTAGTACTGTTAAATATTCTTCAATATGGGGTATATGGGTTATGGCATGATCCGACACAAGTTCATGTGAATATGAATTTATGAGTTGTTCAATCGATCTCTTTTTTCTTCTTTCTTTTTTGAAAGAAAAAATGAGCTTGCATATTTATATTTTAATTTAACTTCACATATATTACGTGCCGCGTGCATTGTGCATCGCAAAATTAGTGCTATTGAATGTATTGTGGACCACAAGTGTTGCATTGTCCAACCAACTTGTTCTATAAAGATTTTAATTCCATTTATATCAATTAGGTAAACCATGCTGTCCACACACACACACACACTGGACGTGCAGATAAGTTCACTTTGTTACATAAAATTAGAACCTAAACAACAAAAAACTCTTTCTCTTCAATAATTTTTTCCCACGTTTGACCCGACCCGTATATTAGTTAAGAAAATTAAAAAAAAATCACCCTTATTAGCATTGTTTGATAAATTACTTTGAAGTAAGTGATACAATTCGATAATAATTTGTCTTATTGAATAATAAAGGATATCTCTTCCGGATTACAAGAGAGCGTTCCAATCCAAGTAATAGAAGAATTATAGTAACAATACAATAAGGAAATAAAAGAATAAGCAAAGTAATTAATTATTAATATTCTGTATATTTCCTATTACTAAAATACAATTGATTTACTAAATAATTATTCTTAAAGTAAAATATAAAAAATCACTCTAAATAAGAGTAAAACATAGAAAATTATATAAAAAGGAGCTCGATATTTTATCCCCAAAATAGGAGTTTGCACTGTGGTCATGATTGACACTGTGTATGTATTTTAACTCCTACTTCAAAAATAAAAATATGAAACTTTTATTTAGATATATTTTCAATATTTTAGTCTTATTTTAATCTTTTTCTCTAATAAAATGGGTGCTCTACTATATACTTCACATGAATTTGTTATTAATACCCCATATTTAGAGAACTAAACAACTCATATTTGTATTTAGTTAAAGTTGCTCTTAAATAAAGTGAATACTATAGACAAATTGTTAGCATATATTAATTCAATATTTTCAAAAAGTTGTCAAAGAAAAGATTCTAGAGAATTCTAGAGCATGGTGAAGATGTGTACAATTCTCTCGAATGTTGTAGAATTTTCTAGAGAAGTGTACAAATCTCTAAAATTGTGTAGAAGAATGTAGAAGTTTAATTTTTAGGATATCCTAGAGTCTTCTAGAGAATTGTGAAAGTCTCTAGAACAAATGGGCCCTCTATATTCTTCTAGAACATTATAAAAGTTTTTAGGTACTGTTAGAGAATTCTAGGGATATAAAACTGTGTGGAGTATTCTAGATAAACCTACAGTACCCTTCGTGATGATGAGTATATATAGGATTGTAGATGGCTCATTTGGCAATTCAAAAGAGTGAAAAACCAAGAGGGCTTTTTGAGAGTGCTTGTGAGTTAGGTTTATAGAAGTATTCTCGATACAAAGAGTAAGTGTGATACCCGTGTAGTTATAATTTAACTTGTACATTTCTCTATATAATACAAAGTTGTTTGATGAAGTTGTGCCTTTGTGTTATTGAGTGTGTGCGTGAGTGTACAAGAAGGTGGTTGTGTAAATCAGGAAAAGAGGTTGAAACACGTATCAGTTCTCCAATAGTGGCATCAAAGCCAAGGTTCAAAGAGCTAGAGATACCGATAGAATGTGTTTCAAAGACCTCGTGGTCGCGTTATGGAAGCATAAAAGCGAAAGATGTTCGAGATTCCACTTCTTGATGGGAAAATAAATTTTACATTGTGGCAGAGTACAATTCAATAAGACCTATTAGGGAAGCAACGTCTTTATCAAGCACTAGAGGAGAAGAAGCCATCCTCCATGAGTGAGAGTGAATGGACTTAAATTCAGAGGAAAGCTGCTAGTATCATCCAGTTGACACTTGCTCCCAAGATTAAGTTTAGCGTGTTGAAGGAGACCACATCAAACACATTGTGGGATAAGCTCGAGAGCATCTACGCGTTAAAGTAATTGACTAACCAACTGTGTTTGTGTGTTTGAAGATAGAGATGTAATCTTCATGACCACATCAACATGTCTAATCAACTAGTATGTCAATTGATGAATTTTTATAAGATTAAAGATGAGGAACAAGTGTTTTTGTAGTTTTTAGCGTCATTGGAGAATTCTTAAAAGCTATTGGTGCAGATGTTACTTGTAGGACGAATAACTCTCACACTTGATGAGTTGACTACTACTTTACGTGAGAGCGAGAGGATGATGAGGGTTGACACTACCAACACAAGATTTAATCACATACTAGTTGCAAGGAAGTGTGAGCGGGGGGAAGAACTCACCGAGGAGGCATGATGATCCTAAGGGGAGATCAAAGTCACAAGTACATCGATATCTAAGTGACATAGAATGCTATTATTGTAGAGAGAATGTAACGCCCCGAAACCTGGCCCAAAGGAATTAATTAATTGTTAGAGCAATTGTTTACGAATTGGGCCCAATAAGGGGTTAAAATTATAATTTGGATTTTAAGCCCAACTTTTATGTCATCTCGTAGGAAATATTTTTGTGATCGCGTCGGTTCAGACGGTTCGCGAATCGGAGTTACAGAGCTCAAGTTATGACCATTTAATCAGGTATTTTGGGTCCGAAGCCCAATCCTTTTTGGAATGGGACCATTAATTAAACCTAAACCTAAATTTCAGCCACACGATTTCGTTTACCTTATCTTCTTCGTCGTTCGCCCTTCTTCTTCTTCTTCCTTCTCCTTCTCCGTTCTTCTTCTTCTTTCTTCTTTCTTCTTCTTCGATTTCTTCTTCTTTCTTCTTCGCCGCCCAGCCAATCGCTCGCCGCCGGAAGCCAGAGCTCCTTCCGCCGCCATCACCGCCGTCGCCTTCCCCAGCCTCGCCGCACCAACCAACAGCGACCTCACCGTCGCCGGAAGCCAGTCGCTGCCCAGCGCCGCCGCTGCTTCCTTCGCCTCCAGCCGCCGTCGCTTACCGCCGTGAGCCAGCGCCGGTCGCTCATCGATGCCGCCGAGTTGCAGCGCCGCCGCTGCTTCCTTCGCCAGCAGCCGCCGCTCAGTGTCGCCGAGCCTCTAGCCGCCGTCGCCGAGCTTCCAGCCGCTGCTTCGCCTTCGCCGGAAACGAGCGCCGCCGTCTCCCTTTGCACAGCGGCCACCCGCCGCCGTCGAGTGCAGCGCCGCCAGTCGCTGCTCATCGCCGTCGAGTTGCCGTTACGCCACTGTCGCCGGTGTCCGTCACCGTCGCCGCATCCGGCCGCTGCCCCGAGTGATATCGCCGGCAGATTAACCCCCACGCCGGATTGATTGGTCGATTTCGTATTTTGACTCGATTTGACCCATTCGGTTGATTTCGTCGATTTGCCTTCCGTTCGAGCTATCGATTCGATTTCGACGTAATCCAGGTCCGTACTATGAAGTTAATAGCATTCAGAATAGATTTAATGGTTTGGATCGTTATATGTGTTTATGCTATAATTTGGCTAAATTGGTTAATTGAATTAAATTGATTGTTTGAATTTAATTGTTGAAGATTGTGAATTGACTGAACAGGTTTGACTTTGACTTGGGTTAGGTCATGTTTGACCTAGGCTTTGACTGGATACTCTGTTGTCGTAGGTTTGACCGAATGGTTGAATCCAAACTTTAACGAATTAGTTAAGTTAATTAATTAATTTTAACTGGTGAATAAGGTCAATTGGTTTATTGTGTCAAACATAGAAACTGGCCAACGCTCGGGCGGCTGCAGGGCCTGGCCAGTGAGGTTAAGACGTGCACGAGGGTCTGCGATCTTGGGTTTGAGGCCATCGCCCAGGGGATCCTACCTCCACCGAATTGAGGCCATCTTCGGTATTACGGATTGAGGCTATCTCCGACATAGGGAATAAATGTTAAATTGGTTTGATTTTGATGAAAATCTAAATTGGTTTGACCGGTGGTCAAAGAGTCAATGGGAAACCCGTAACACCTAAATCATTTTGAAAAGAAAGAAAATAAGTTGACTGTTGGTCAACCGTCTAAAGAACCAAATGTAAAGTTGAACTGATTTTTATTAAAAGGATAAACACATGCACGATCTTAATTGTTGAATTATTATATTTATTCTTGTGCTTCAATGGAGTACCACTCAGCGTCAATGCTGAGCGGATAGCGTTGTTTTCTTTTGCTGTCCGTAGGTGATCAGACAGATGAACCTAGAGCCGATCCCAGAGGGCGTTGAGGAGGAGATGTACGATGGCGTGGCTGTCACTTTAATCTGTTGATTATGTTTTATTCAATTAACTTTAATGCTTATTACGTTTTCGGGCAAGATCCCCAGGTTGTTTGACTTTAAAAAGGCTTCCGCATTATTTTAAATTACTCCGATGGATTCTTTTATGCATGGATAGAATGTTTGTTTAAAATTGTTTTGAAAATGTCGCAAATTCGGATACCAATTCACTAGCACACCGACCCGCTGTCCCACGGGTTTGGGTCATGCGGGTTGGGGTGTTACAGAGAAGGGTCTCGTGCAGGTAAAATATCCTCAAATGAGGGAGGACTTCAAGAAGTTGAGAGAAATACTACAAAGAAAGGGTGATGGCGACTCCCACACTAATATGGTCAGTGATGGGGATGTCTACTTAGCAACGAGTGTTGAGGTTGCTAAGTCTGAGCGGGTGATGGATAGTGCTCCCTCGATGCATATATGCCAAGATCAGACTTTGTTCGCACCGTGAAGATTGGTGGAGAATTTTGTCACTTCAACTTGGCTCATGGCAAGAAATTAAAAGTCAAAGGCACTGGAAGTGTGAGGATGAATCATCCCAATGGTACAAGCTACATTCTTCATAATGTGAGGTACGTGCCTACTAGCAATACTAATGTCATATCATTGAGTGCAATAACATTAGAAGGGTGTAAGCTCTTTAGCACGAGTAAGTTGTGCAAGGTGTTCAAGGGGAGATGCTTGATCATGTGAGGATGAAAAAATGAGAACATTTGCATCTTGGATGTAAGAGTCATGCAGAGGAGGAGTAGCGGCACTACACAGAAAAACTGAGATTTTTGGATGATGCAAAGTGTAGTAGAAAATAATAACAGAAAAATATTTTTGTATTGAATTGTCTTGGAGATTACAAAGGGACAACAACACAACCCTCTTTATATAGAAAGAGGTAAAGTGAATAAGTAACTTCTATTCCTAGCATTAATTGTATTTCTTCTATAACAAGAATTATATTGAAATAGGAAAGTCGCCAAACTAAATCTCAAAGGGATTCAGTTCCCTTTTCTGCATATGTCTTTCATAACACCCCTCCCTCTGAAGCTAGAGCGTGGTACGAGTACCCATATTGGAAAACACATAATTAGACAATCTTTGTTCAAATGTCATCTGAACACTTCAAGAAATGATTTTTCTTCTTCTTTGACAGAGACGGCACTCTTTTTGAATTCGCCGAATAATCAGTCGAGTAAAAGAACGCCATTTTTTCAAACCTTCATTGAATTCAAACGAACACGATGAACGTCATTCTTTTCGAACATTTTGAACGTCATTTTTTTAAAAATTTGCTTGCACATTGAGAAATTATCTACTTCTTGCAGGACAACCCTGGTCGAACTATTTCTTCTTGAAAAGTGACTGTGATTCCTCAAAAGTCATGTTCTTCGCTAAGGAGGAAAAACCATCTACGATACCAACTTTATGAATAGCAACTGAGAAAGAAGATTCTAGAGAATTCTAAAACATGGTGGAGATATGTTAAATTTTCTATAATATTTTCTAGAAAAGTATACAAGTCTCTAGAATTGTGTAGAAAAATATAGAAGTTTCTAGAATATTCTAGAGTCTTCTAGAAAAGTGTGCAAGTCTCTGAAACTAAGTGGATTCCTCTAGATTCTTTCAAAACATAATAGAAGTTTGTGGAGACTTTCTAGAAGATCTAGAGATGTAGAAATGTGTGGAGTATTTTAGAAAAGCCTGCCATTGGTGATGAATATAAATAAGGGTGTGGATGCCTAAATTGACCATTCAAAAGAGTGTAGAACAAAAAAGGCTTCTTGAGAGTACTTGTGAGTAAAGTTTAGAAAAGTGTTTACAGTACAAAGAGTAAAATGTACTACCCGTGTAATTGTAATTTATCTTGTACATTTCTCTATATAATAGAAAGTCATTTTTTGAAGGCATGCCTTTCTATTATTAAGTGTTCGCGTGAGTGTCCAAGAGTTTGGTTGTGTGAATTGGGGAAAGAGATCTAGACACGTATTAATTCCCCAACATGAATAACTATTATTTGCTAACTAATCATAGCAAATGAAAGGCGAACTTTGACATTGTGATATTTGCTCAAAATGTTACTTCTTCCTTCTCAAAATATTCTTATTGTGGTTTATGATATTTGACTGAATTTACTTTCAATATTTCCCCACTGGTGGGAGTGGTCTTACATGAATTCTCCTCATTCTGACCGACACGTATACTTTGGCTGAATTTATTTTTGATTAAATTTATTTGAAAATTGATGTTTAATTAAAAAATAAAATTTATATATATCAAAACTAAATCATAAATTCTAAAATACAAGAGGTGATATATATTACTATATTATTGTTTTATCTAATGACCAACAAAAATGATGAAATAAAGTGGAAAAATATAACCATGTACTACCTCCGTGGTTGCGTCCCTGAGTATTTGTCTAGTGTCGACTTTTTTCAGTCAACTGATTTTAACTTTTGACCTTTAATTAAATATAATATATATTGTATATTAATTAGATAAAATAATACTTTAAAAATATTTTACATAATTAATCTAATTAAACTATTTTTGTATCAATATCTAATATCGAATTAAATTAATTCGAAGTAAGGTTTACTAATTTTGACCAGAAAAAGTTAAATATGGACAAATACTCAAGAACGGATGAAGTATAATACAAACTGATAATAAAGAAACAAAAGAAAATTCTTTTACGTAGAGTATTGTAATATAGAGTGTAACAACAAGACATTGTAGATTATAGTTTTAACACTCTTTACTACTCTCTCCCTCCCACAATGGATTACAACATGTACTATTCAAAAATCATTGTAATTTTTGTCAATTTGTATTTTTTCATTAAGTATTTGATAAGATGAAAATATTCTCATCGTTTCTAATTTGTAGAATTTTGAATATACTTCTTCTTTCTCAAAAAGTTGTTAATCTTTCATTTTGTGTGCATCCCATAAAACACTTCCACACACACATATATAGTGTCTAAAAATTAATTCATTTCTCTTTTTCTGCGGATAGAAGTTGCTTTGGTGATATTTTAGACATTTGAGATACAACAAAAAATTTTATGCGATACGAAAAAAATAAAACAAGAACATCTTTTAAGAACGGAGAGAATTAGGGGCAGACCCTCACTAGTCTGATTGGGGTCAGTCGGAGTCACTCCGATCTCGTAGGGGATCTATATATGTTCCAATAAAGTCAAGTGACACTACTGAACTTTGTATAAATACAATGTAAGTAGTGTTGTAAACAAAAAGTAAGTGTCCCTCAAGTGGTTGGGCATGCAACTAACTTATGTTGCGATACTTAGGTTGCAGATTTGGTTATTTTCTTTCCTTAAAAGTGAAATTTACATTTTAAAAACTACATCTAAAGTTTTAAAAAATAGGTGGTGAGAAGAATATTATATTTTATCAAGTGACTAATTAAAAGACTCATACAAACTGATAGAATTTGAGATGGGTATGGACAACTTGATTGGGTAATAAGACACTTGGGTCGAACCACATTAAAAGATTGAATCCAATCGATTAGTTAGTTCAACTCAAGGGCTTATATACCGGTTTATTTTCTCTTCAAGTTCCGATGTGGGATACTCCCATTTTGAATCTAACCGATTGACCACTTGCAAATAGACTCTCATCCCCTTGATTTTTTTTTGAGCGCCAACACCTAAAGGACCACGAGCCGCTGGATATGGACTTCCAGACGTGCAATCGGGTTAAACGGGCCACAGGCCGTTGGGTACATACTCCATACGGACAACTGGGCTAAAGACTAACGGGCCGCTAGGAATGAACGTCTAGACGGACACCATGACAAACGAGGTGGGCCAAAACCTGCTCCGATACCATGATAGAATTTGGGTACTTTAGGTGTTGGCGCTCAAAAATATTAAGGGAATGTGAGTTCATTTGCAAGTGGTCAACCGGTTAGATTCAAAATGACCCGGTTGTCTACTTGAGGGGGAGTGTTAGAGTGCATCCCACATCGGAAATCCAAGAGTAAAATAATCCGGTATATAAGCTCTTGAGTTAAACTAACTAATCGATTGGATTCAATCTTTTAATGTGGTTCAGCCCAAGTGTCTTATTATCCAATCCAGTTGTCCATACCCCATCCCAAATTCTATCATGGTATCATAGCAGGTTTTGGCCCACCTCGTTTGTCAAGGTGTCCGTTTAGACGTTCATTCCTAGCGGCCCAATTGTCTTTAGCCCACTGTTCCGTATGGAGTATGTACTGACCCAACGGCCTGTGGCCCGTTTAACACGATTGTTCGTCTGGAAGTCCATACCCAGCGGCTCGTGATCCTTTAGGTGTTGGCGCTCAAAAAAAAGTCAAGAGAATGGGAGTTCATTTGCAAGTGGTCAACCGGTTAGATTCAAAATGGCCCGGTTGTCCACTTGAGGGGGAGTGTTAAAGAGTATCCCACATCGGAACTTGAAGAGAAAATAAACCGGTATATAAGCCATTGAGTTGAACTAACTAATCGATTGGATTCAATCTTTTAATGTGGTTCGACCCAAGTGTCTTATTACCCAATCAAGTTGTCCATACTCATCCCAAATTCTATCACAAACAAAAGTTATCGAAGAATAATGTTGAATAGTACACAAGAATAGTTTTAGTAAACGAAGGGAGTAGTTTTTATCAACGTTTAAATAAAATAAATTAAAAAAATACGAGAATTTTTTTGATTTTGCAAAATGTATAATCTATTATGAGATTTCTCGGTCAACAGTCTTTAACATTTGACCTATAATTAAATAAATTATATACTGTATACTCCCTCCGTCCACAAATAAACTTTACGTTGCGCGTTACGATGTTTGACTGAAGTTATTTTCAAATCATTTTATATGAAAAATGGTGTAGAATTGAAAAATAAAAATTACATATTAAAAAACTATATCAAAAGATCTACAAAACTAGAGGTGATATGACTATATTATTTTATCAAATGGGTGGCGAAAATAGGCCAACAAAGCGAATAAAGTTTGACCATGTGAATAGTGAACGTAAAGTTTATTTATGGACGGAGGGAGTATTAATTAGATAAAATAACATTTTGAAAATATTTGATATAATAAATCTAATAAAATTATTTTTTGTATTAATATCTAAAATTATTTTTAGTTAACTTGAAGCCAAAGTTTACTAACTTTGATCGAAGAAAGTGAATATTGGACAAATACACAGAGACAACGGAGTAGTATAATTTAATTTATGAGAGAGGGGTAAAGGCAAGCAAGAAGTGATACTCTATTGTTTTGTCTAGTTAAAAAGGCTGATGACAAACATGGGCTAGCTATAAAGATGGGAACCCACTTACCCACAGCTGCTGCGCTGCGTGTTGTTGTTTGGATGTGAGTATATAAAGAACAAAACAGTATAAATCATATGCTACCAAAACTCATTGGTCCATATCTGACGCAGCTGGGAGCCAGCCATATCGATACAGGCCGGCAAACACAAATGTTGCGTGACTTTATATGGGCCCGCCCGCCCTTGGCCATATATGAAGCTAATATTTTTTTTATTACTATCTAGTAGTAATGAATATTAAAAAAAAATAGTTTGAACTCTACCTTCTTATATAATCACAACATTTTGAATTTGTACTCCATTTTAGATTAGAGTCTAGTTGTGCTTTTATATTTATGTATTTTCCAATGTAGTACTACAACTGGTCATTGTTCAAATCACCGCCACTGGACATTGTTCAAACTAAATGTCTACCATCACTGTATTGTCCCCGTCACTAGACATTATTCAAGTACTATTTAGGGAATTAAAAAAATGTAAGTGCTACTTTTAAAAACGACATATATTTTAATACTATTTGGTGTAAATTTCGTTATATTCCTACTTGTGAATTAACACGTATGTTCATTGTAACATTTGAATGTTAGATAATAACATATTTTTGAACTTTTAAGGAATCTAATAGCTCCCAAAATCTTACATTTGAATGTCAAAATGTCTGACATTGAATTGTGGACAGTAAATATTCAAATGTTCATTTCCACACTCAAACGTTACTTACTTTTCGTAAAGGTTGCGGCCGGTTAACATAACATTCGAAGCCAATCATAACATTTAATTAAATTTTCATTAGGAAACCTTTCAAAAAAAACTAATGTATTAACTTGACCCAAGGGCTCTGTCCTTTGAACCTGGTAAGGGGTGTCACACCCGGACCACTCTAAGATGTTTTAAGTTTTTAATATCATTGAACATGCATACATTTTACATCTCTAAACTTGTTTTCAAATTTATAAAATTTCTCGTTGGGTCTTAAATAAATTGAATTATCCAAAATAGCGATTATACTAAATTTAGCAAGAGCCATCTTATATTTTTATCCCTTAAAAATACGATTGTTGGCATTATAGAATGCCAATAATTTGATATTGTGAGTTGATATTTCACAATATTTTTTTAATAATATGTTTTGACGTTATTTGACATTATAAGTCATATTTTGGTAAAAAAATTAAACGTACTACTTTAATATATGGAGCATGCTTTAAAAGAAATCACCAACAATAGGTGTAAAATATTATTCTTATCTCCAAAATAAGAATGACATGTTTTTATCTTATTAAAGTTGGAGAATTTATCTAAGTAATACTAAAACATAGTGATTTTCTCATAATTGGTCCTTTATAACAGGGGGGTTTCCATTTTTAGTCTTCTATTATCAAATATTACCCCCGTAGTCCTTTTTTTAAGGTTGTCTTTCCTCAAATGGTCCTTTTTTGATCTTCTGCCATGTTGGTTTTAATTTAAAGGCTAAAAGTATAATTTGACATCAAAATTATGTCTAGTACGTGTTCTGATATTGGTTAAGCGGATAACACAAAAATAATGACTATGATTGTGGGCTAGGATTCCGACGAAAGACCACATTTGTAGACTATGGTTATAGTAGAAAGCGACTGTAATTCACAAACGATGGAAACGGGACAGCCTTTGGAATTGTATATGACAAAAAAGATATATTATCATTGTGAAATTACACTTTTAGTCCTCAAATTAACACCAACATGATAGAAGATCAAAAAAGGACTATTTGTAGAAAGATACCTATAAAAGAAGGACCACTGGGGTAATATTTGATAATAAAAGACTAAATAGGGAAACCCCCTGTTATAAAGGACTAATTATGGAATTTACTCGTTTTTATTTCTACCATTGGTCATTGTCGACTGGTCATTGTTCAAGTAAATGTTCATTGGCACTAGACATTGTTCAAACTAAATGTCCACCATCACTTGACATTGTTCCTACCACAAGACACTATTCAAGTATTATTTAGGGAATAAACAAGTTTAAGTACTACATTGGAAAATGACATATGTTTAAGCCTGTAGAGAGTCAGTGCGAGTGCGATAAAGAGTGATCCCATGGGTGACGGTGCCATGAAGGTAACGGAGAACACGCTTCATTGCAGTGAGATGACTGCTGGGTGGAGTGTGGAGGTGAAGGCATAACTGCTGCACGGCATAAGTGAGATCTGGACGTCTAAAAGTGAGATACTCCAACGCACCAACAATAGATCTGTATAGGGTAGGGTCAGGTAGATGAGTGCCAGATGAAGCTGCTAGTTTTGCCTTGGTGTCGACTGGGGTGGGGATGGGCTTGCAGTTTAGCATGTCTGCACGCTCTAAGATCTCATGCGCAAATTGTGTCTGATGAAGAAAAAGTTCGCTATAAGATCTCATGAGCGAATTGCACTATAGTTTCTGAGTAAGACGATTGAGCGGCTGTAAGAACAATATAATCCACATAAAGTAACAAATATGCCATGTGAGCCCCATGTGTGTACACAAATAGAGAGGTGTCACTCTTGCAGCCGCGAAAGCCCATCGTAAAGAGAAACCCTGCTAAACGGTGATACCAAGACTTGGGAGCCTGCTTGAGACCATACAATGCCTTCTTCAACCTGCAAACATAATTTGGTCGGTGTGGGACTTGGAAGCCTAATGGTTGACTAGCAGAAACAGTTTCCTAAAGTGTGCCGTTGAGGAAGGCATTTTTGACATCCATCTGATGAATCAGCCATCCCCGAGCGAGAGCAAGACTAAGGACAACCCGCACCGTGGCTGGTTTAACAACCGGACTAAAAGTCTCCTCGTAGCCGATTCCAAAGCGCTGATTAAATCCACTAACCACCCAACGAGCTATATACCTGGACAGTTCACTTGTAGGGCCAAATTTGTGGCGAAAAAGCCACTTGCCAATAATAACATTTTGTGTGGGGGAGGGGGGTACTAATTCCCATGTTCCATTTTTAATCAAAGCATTAAATTTATCATGCATAGCATTGTACCAGTTTTGGTCCTTAAGTGCACTACGATAGGTGGGTGGGAGTGGAGAGATTTGGGCTATGGTGTTGAGGTTAAGTATTTGCTTTGGCTTTGATATTCTGACATTAGAGCGAGTAGTCATGGGGTGTGCATTTTGGGTGGGTAATGGGTCGTGGGCTAAGGTTCGGGCGTCAGTTCCGAGTTGGGTAGACGGGAGAGGGGATGGGCCGTGAGGTTGTGGCTAGGAATTTGGGCCATGAGAGATAGGGGACTGGGCCGTGGGTTGGGGTGTATCGTGCGGGGGGTGGGGGTGGGCTCCAAGGGAGTGGGTTAGGGGTGGTGAGGAGTAAGTGTTTACGTCGTTCTCCGTTGAGTCAAGGAAAGCTAAATTGGTGGGGGTGGTAGGGTGGGAGAGTCGGGAAAAGTGAGTTCATCAAAGACTACATGGCGGGAGACAATGACTTTATGGGTAAGGAGGTCAAGACATCGGTATCCCCACTGATTAGATGGGTAGCCGAGGAAGATGCACTGAGTTGAACACTTAACGAGACGCTAGTTTACGAGGGGCAGTGGCAGATATGTTGGGGGTAGCATAAACAACCGAAGACACAAAGATGTGAGTAGGTGGGGGGTGACCATATAGGACTTCATGAGGGTACGATTTTGAAGAGTTGTGGTGGGTAAGATGTTAAATAGATGGGAGGCCATATGCAAGGCTTCGACCCAGAAGGTGGGCGGAAGATTTGCTTGAAAAAAGAGGGAACGAACAGTGTTGTTGATGGCCTGGTACGAATGCTGCGTTCGACACACCCATTCTGTTGGCTAGTGTGAGGACATGAGAAACGAAAAGTGATGTCGAGCGACTCAAAGATGGTGCGTAGAGGTGTGTTACGGTACTCGGTGTCGTTATCACAAAGGATGGCCTTGATAATGGTGTTAAACTGGTTTTTAACAAGAGCGATGAAGGTATTGAGATGAGAACACACATCATATTTATGTCTTAGATGATTACCCATAAATAATGCGGGCAATCATCTAAGAGTAACAAGTATAGTTTAAAACAAGTAACACTTGAAACGGGTGATTGCCACAAATCCGTATGTAATAATTGAAAAGGAAAAGTAGAAATACGACTCGATGACTCAAAGGAAGACGAACATGTTTGAGTCATCGGTCTCTGGTCCGGTGGCGGAATTGTCGGTTCTGACACTGGTGGTGGTTTTGTAGCAAGATCGTGTCCATCCATACTTATATCAAAAGTTCTACAAAACAAGATGTCACTAGAATATTTTATAAAAATTATTTAAAAACCATAAGTACGTAGTGGAGACTCGAGAGCACTTATAATAACCGGGAAAAAATGGAGAGGGGAGTAATAATAATGTTTAATCAGTTCTATTTATTTATTTAAAACATTCTTAGTGTATTAAAAAACAATTCATGCCATATCAGTAGTTTTTTTATCCTCTAATGAATATTACATTAGTCTTCGGATCAGTTTTGGGACGCTTCATAGTTTATGATTATGGCTCAGTTTGGCATCAGCGTCAAAGATTAGCGTTAGCGTTTTGAAAAAGCTATCCGACGGTAGCCTTTAGCGTTAACGTTTTCAGAATTAATCTGCACCGTTAAAATTTTATCCAAAACGCTAACGCTAATAAAAAACGCTGTTACCAAACAAAGCCTATTTAGTGCAAAAAGATTAGCGTTGAGGTTTTTTCCATTTGATCGATCAAATTTGTAATTATTTATGTGAATTTTACTTCTTTTAATGAATATTAAGAAAAATTATTGCTCGATCCCTTTCTCCTACTATCAGTCACGGTGACATTGGTTAGTGGCACGCAAAATAAGAAACAAAAAATTCAGAATAAGTGCAAGTCATACAAATATCTCTTATTCATTGGAGACAAAATAGTTAGACATACAAGAAAAATAAAAAAAATTAAACAAACGAAGTATTACACTATTACTTATTCCAATTAAATATTTGGAGTATCTTATTCAAATGGATGGAGTAAAAAATATACTCATAATTTTTTTAATGATATTAACTTGATACAATAGAAAAATTGTCCATAATTTTTTAACATAATGACGCATAAATGGCCAATACTTCCATCATTATTGCAGTTTGAAAGTTTATCGAGTGGGGTTAAAGTGCACAGCACGGATGCCAAACAGGCCCAATATTTATAACTACTTTCAAAATTTTCTCTTTACTCCCAACCCTTACCAATTTCTTCTAACATTTTGTAGTTTCTTCCTAATCTTACTTGCTTTTACAAAAAAATTAACATGTTTTTTTTAAACTCTTTTCAGTTTCTCGCAATTAACATTGAATTCATTTTTTCCAACCAAAAAACAGAGAGTCAATGCTTATAGTACTTTCAGAGACCATATACTAAGCAGAAATGGGTCACAGAACACTTATCAGTAATTAAATTCGAGTATTACTCTTTTTTAGAAGACAAACATGAATTGGCATGGATCCAACTTTAAATTCTTTTTTTCCAACCAAAAAATACGGAGTCATTGTTTATCGTACTTGCAGAGACCATATAGTAAGCTTGGAATCCATTGTTTCTTTTACTTTTTTTTTTAAAAAAAAGAAATTAAATTCTCTTTCCTTTTTTTCACCAATGAATTGGCATGGATCCAACATGATTCGTGATGGAATGAGGTTACAGTGTACTGGACTGGCAATGGATGTTCTTCGCACGTGTGATTGTCAAATCACTTGGCCCCTTCAACGCCCAGTGCATCTGTCACTCTTTTTTATTTTTTTTATGTGATGAGTTGTGACGGACGGACAAGATGATGATCTGTACAAGACTACCGACACACAATTGTACAATCATTTGGATAAGCAGTCCAAAACATGCATGCATACTACGAGTACTACGTACGTACGTACTCCCCAATTGAACATTTGAAGAATTGCTAAGAGAGTTGGGGCTAGCCCAAAACAATTAGCCTTAGAGGCATGGGTATGCATTGCACCCCGCCCTTGCTAATCGGCCTCGCCGCACGAGGGTTTGGGGGCTGAGCCCTCTACTCGGCCCGAAGAGTATGGTAGGGGTGTAAATCAATGGCGGATACAGGATTTTAGCTAGATGGGGGCACCATTAGTCGGGGGTCGGGCCCGTCGGGGACAGCGCCCCGTGATTTTTTAATAGACAATATGAATTGACAGAAAAATACCGGAGTAATAAATTTTGTTTCGAACATTCCTGTTTTGACTTGGGAAGGATTTATTTTCGTGGTTTAACCTTCTAATTATATATTTATCATCGAAGAAAAAAGAGAGACAAATCATTTAAATGACTTATTATATCAATCCAAATTGAATTGAGTATATTGCAACGACTTAAGTTAGATATATTAGTCATTTTTTACAAAAAAATGAAAGTGTTTTAGGAAAAAAAATGAAAGAGAAACTGTTTTAAGAAACAGAGGAAGTATGTAATAAAATAGAATTTACCAAAAAAATTAAATAAAAACTTTAAAACTAACTTAATTAGATGGGGTCTTATTATTTTTTGTTGGGGGCACATATACATAACTTTTTTTTAAAAAAATAATTTTAACTTAAAAAATAAATTTAGTAGGGGGCATTAGCCCCCAACTAATATTAAGTAGATCCGCCACTGGTGTAAACGGATATTAATCGGATCGGATGTGTCATTACCAAATTCGTATCCGTTTATTTGTGTCGGATATCGAATTCCGTTACGGATCTTGATGGATACTGAAAATCAAAACCGCATCCGCATCCGTCGGATATCGGATATATCCGTATCCGTTTCCAATTTTTAAAACCAAGTTAAAAAATACTTTAATTTTAAATTTGGTTAAAGCAAAACAATTATTAAATCAACTATAATTTGTTATGGGATAATTATTTTCTTTATTTTCATGATTAATGATATTTTATGATAACTTCATATGATAAAAAGATATACACATATTCTTATATGTCTGTACATATTTTTATGTGTCTATACATTTATTTTTTATTTAAAAATATCTTATATTTTGAAATATCAATAGAGAAACAAAATATAAACATAAAAAAATTAGGAAAAACTATATATAACGGATCAGATATTTGGATAAACGGTTATTTAAACAAATGCATATGCGGATCGGATTTTAAACGGATCGGATATACAATTACCAAATCCATATCCGTTTAGTAATCGGATATCCTTAATCGGATACGGATAATATCCGTTTAAAACAGAGGCAGATATTTTCTTTTTAAACAGATACAGATGCGGATGTACCCTTGCCTCAACCTCTTGATATGAATAAGACAACTTTTTTGTATATTAATCTACATGATAAAATAGGAAAAAATTAATATTTTAAATTATTTTTTAAATTTATGGATAAAATAGTTACATAGAATGTTTTCTTAATCTAACTTTATATAAGACCCCTCACCTTTTCCTTTATTACTCATTTTTTTCATTTTTATTTATTTCAAAATTTAAGTTTTTTTATTTTTCTAATTTTATAAAAAACTTGGAAGTCAAAAGAGTTTAGAGAAAAAGACTAAAATAGGAGTACAACATAAAAAAAGTACAAAAAAAAGTTTTATGTCTTTATTCCAAAAATAAGAGTTAGAATGAAAATAAAATGTCAATCATGAAAGAAAAAATAGGTTTGATTACATTATATGATATGCCTGATATTTAAAAAATCGTGTAATATATAAAGTATATAATTATAAATTTATTATTTTATAATAAATACTGCATAGATAAATTGAGGTACAGCGTAACCACAATGACTTTTTAAAATTTAACATTTTGATATTTATGCTAACTTTATATTATAAATATCTTTTTTACAAAAATAGTTCTTTTGTGTATAAAAAATAACAATATTTTTTTATCTTAAAGATATTCATTAAGATAACGTGATTATGATAATGATGATAATGATGATGATGATGATGATGATGATGATAATAATAATAATTTATAAAAACAAGAAATAGAATGAGAATAATATAAAAATACACTAAAATAATTTTTATAAAAGTTTTTTTTATAGGTTTTCCAATATTTTATGTTTTTCAAGTTTCTTCCAGTTCTTTCAGTTTCGTCCAGTTCTTCGAGTTTTCTTCCAACTTCTAGCATCTTTTTCCAGTCCTAAAGAATAGGCTCTAATATGATGCCTTTAGGGTGTGATGGAGTAAGCTTTACATGAATCATTTTACTTGCTAATAAATATGATGTGTTTGATAAGCAAATAAGATATGAGTTTTGATATCTGATCTCCATATATCAAAATTCTTTTTAGGTGTTTGGTGAAGCAAAAAAAGATATCAAATTCGATATCTTCAGATATCATAAATGTTTTAAATGGGGGGTTTTAATATCTCCCGAATTTGAGAGATATCAATATGGGAAATTAATATCTCTCTCAACCATTGATCATTCTCCCTTAGCGGCTACAATTGTCACCGCCAACCAGCCCTATTGTCGGTCACCCTCCGCTAATCACTAATTAATCATAGTTTTAAATCTTTAAAAAAAAATCGTTTCAGATTTCAAAACCCATATGTTATCATATCTACAACATTCACCATATATATATATATATATATATATATATATATATATATATATATATATATATATATATATATATATATATATATATATATATATATATATATATATATATATATATATATATATATCTGTGTGTGTGTGTATAATACTCCTTCCATCCCAAAAAATCTTTCTCCTTTCTTTTTTCATCCGTCCCAAAAAACACTTCTCATTTCTAGTAAAAAGTCACTTTTACCCTTACTTTTTCATACCCTACGTATCACATATTACCTTTTTACTAATAATCTATCCATCAAATCATACTTTTACCATCACATCAAAGGACATTTTTGGAAATTCAATACCAAAATACACTCCCCTTAAATCCCTCTCCAAAACCAAAACTCCCATGTTTTCTGGACGGAGGGAGTAGTATCTTCGGAATGCTAATGAAAAATGCTAAAGTTGTTGGTAAATAGACATATCACAACTTGTTTTGATGTAGTTTTTAATTGCGTATATGGATCAAATGGATCAAATGGATGATTTGATCAAGTTGATCAAATGGATCAACTTGTTTTGATGTAGTTTTTAATAGACATATCACAGCTAGTATCATGAAGATGATTTGGGACATATCTTTAAAGAAGGACATATTATGGATCAAATGGATCCACAACAAATATCTCAAGGGATGCAGTATTTGGGACTGTCAGATTCAAAGGGATTCTTGCTATTACTGGAAAAAACTCCTGCAAATTAAAGGGTGCTTCACCAATATGATTTGCAGTAGTGCCTACACACCTAAAGCAGGCTATATATGGCTTGTGGGGGATTTTCATAAGGTTCCCTGGAGTAACCTGGTATGGAACAAATTCTCCATCCCAAAACACAAATTCATTATCTGGTTAATGTATAGGGACAGATTGCAAACGAAGAAAAGAATAAGCAGATTCCTCCCTGTTGATCCTCAATGCCATCTTTGCAACCAGGAGGAAGAAGATAGTCATCATCTCTTCTGTAGATGTTCTTTTACCAAAGACTTATCAACTGATCTCTACATGGGCTCAATTTGACTTCCAGGCCAAGTCCATTGAAGAGGTTACCCAACGAATTACCAACATCTCCCCAGCTAAAAGAAGATTGAAGATAGCTGCCATCTTTGCAGCTTGTGTATACAACATTTGGAAAGCTAGAAATGAAGTTCTTCACAAGAACCTCCCTACTACACCTGGAGCAGTCAGCCAAAGAATTCACACTCATATGACCATCTTTCTCAACTCTAAAGGAATCATTATGGAATAGCCCTATATTTTATAACCTAACTAGTTTATAATTATTAGTAGGGTTGTGTTTTGTTTCTAAACATGATGATGTAGGTTCAAAAAAGTTTTTAATTGCGTATAGCAACTTGAAAAAATTTAGGATCAATCCTTTTGTTAGTTCAATTCAAGAGCTTATATATCGATTATTTTACTCTTGAACTTTCGAAGTAGGAGATGACACTCTAACACAACTTGTACTTTTATATCTATTTCAATGCAAAAATCAAATTGTTTTAAAACAAATAAGATTTTGCAAGTTATTTTAAAAAAAGAAAATTCATTGGGGATGACGGGAGCACAAGAAAAAAAAAGTTAAATTTTCATTCGTATTTATTAAAATGGCCAAATAGCTCTGATAACCCCTATGAGATAGGGAATCGCATCGGCACTATTACCCACTCTTTTTTGAGGACTTATTTATAAAATCTATCTAGTTTTAAAATGTCGCACACATACCTCCTATGATTATTTTGCTTTCAGTTTTTGGTAAAGAAGAGAGCTTTAGTGCCTATTTTTCAAACCTCATGGGGACTAGAGCCTATTTTCATTTTTTTGTTAAAATTTGTTTCTCTTTTCTTTTTTTCTTTTTTCCCCTCTTTGGATTTCCTCTTTTTCCGGCATAAAAATAATATTTTGGGAAATTCAGAAAAATGACGAATAAAATATTGAAATAAAACTTATGTAAAAAAATAGAAAAGGGGAATTAAAAAACAAAAAGTACAAAAAAAAAATTTTAGGAAAAAAAATAGTTTTATTAAAAATAGAAAATGTAGCCACGGCGTTCTCTAATAAGGTTCTTTTTGGATGCCCTAAAATTTAAGTTTTTTAGCTTAAGATCTCGCTTGTACAAATATAGACTTTAAATTAAGAAAGAATTATATGGACGCGTCTTTTACTTAAAAAAGAGGTGTTTTTTCACTTAAAAATTTAAAAATTTGAAATTGTTTAATAGTTTTAGTGCCCTCCGGTGGTTTGGAAAAAGGTACCAATCCCCCATTGTAGTTGCAAAAACGCACCTATAGCGTAAATCTTAAGTGCCTAGGTGTAGTTATCTTTTGAGGAAAATCTACTACTCCCTCTGGTCCTAATAACGCGGGAGTTATTGATTTTTAAAAGATTTAAAGAAAGTGTATTTTAATATTAAATTTTCAAAAGATCCTTTGATATGATGAGTAAAAGTATGATTTGATGGGTAGATTATTAATAAAAATGTAAGAGTGATAGGTAAGGTATAAAAAATAAGAAGTAAAAGTAACTTTTTTAAAAATAAAAAGTGTTTTTTTGGGACAGATGAAAAAGAAAAGAAAAAGGTTTTCAGGCACGGATGGAGTATGTTTTACTTGGTAAATTTTTCTTTTGGAAGAAGAGAGTATTTGTCCCTAGCTATGCAATGGAAGTACTTATAACATACATCCGGATTTATGATGTTTTGCATGATCTACTTCAATACTCATTTTCGAATAAGTAAGTATTCATCTTCAAGTAATAGAATACTCGTTTAGGAGAATAAATGAATTTTTGAAAAATAAGTATTGAGTTATTCAAAAATGAGGATTTAATTACTCGTAAATGAGTACTCAACACGAATATACAGTCAATATAACTTCAGATCGAGAGGGGGAAGGTGTTGCAGTTTGCAAATGCAAAGTCTTATTGAAAAAACCAGATCGAGCTTTGTAATTTCTTGCAAAAATCATACGGAGTATATATAATTTATAGCTTATAATGAGTAAACGATTGATAACCAGAGGTAGGCGGGCGGCTTGGCTTCCGGCGGGCGGGGAAGAGAGAAGTCCTACATTTGGCATGGTTTCCCACAGCTTTCTTGGACTTCAATGCTCCTTAAAATCATATCATCAGAGATCTCACAGATGGGATCAGATCAGAAGATCAGAAGAAGAAAAAAACCCATCCGCACTTCAAATCTCATCTGATCGAAGAGACAACAATCAATATATATATATATATATATATATATATATATATATATATATATATATATATATATATATATATATATATATATATATATCCAGGTTATGAAGTTCAAGAAAGCTGTGGAAAAGCATGACAGGACTTTAAAAGAACAAGTATAACTGGCTGGCTGCTCCCAATGCTAATTAACCACTCCACCACTCTTGGATCTCACATATTTCGAGAAGAGGAGAAAAAAACTTTGGGAGATATAAAGAATGGGGGAAAAGGGTGGGAGTGGGGGGGGGGAGTGTATAAGGGTAGAGAGGCCCATATACAAAAAAAGAGCAAATAATTCAAGAAAAAAAGAGGATGTAATTAGACTTTAATCGCAAATTGGTGGCAAAGAGTAGAGCATGCATCGAATACTTGCAGACGTCTTATACTTAATATAGTTGTCTCCCAGCACGATTGTCAAAGATCGAGCTTGGGTCTATCTCATTGACATTCTTTGTCTTTGCCAACTGTACAACGCTTACCGGTGGCGGAGTGAATAATTGAAGGACCACACTAGGCATACACAAGCTGTGAGTGAATCATCAGCTTTAATTATGATTATTATTATTATACGTAGAAATTGAAGGGAGAGGAGAAGAAGGGTGGGTTCATTGTGCTTTATTTTCTAGTGCGCTTGTGGGTACATGTACTCTCCTTTGGTCCCTACTCTAAGGGTTAAATTAGTTGAACTTTTTATTTTTATTTACCACACCTTTGATCGAATAAGTTAATTAGATTGCTTTAAAAAAAGTTAATTAGATTGTTTAAAAATACTTTAGTTTATCATTTGTCTTACAAATATATTTATGTTTTTTTGAAGACAAATAACTCTATTATAATATAGTATCTGTTCATATATATATATTCTCAATCCATTAAGCACGTTAAGTTATTACTCTCACTGGAGATCGGACCTGTGACCTCCTATATGAAATTATCATCATCGTGCCATTGGACCACAAAGTCTTTGACATATTTATGTTTTTTTGTTTCTAAGGTATAAGTTTTGGATCTCGGATCTTTAACGATGAGGAGAGGATAATTTTTGAATTGAGGGGGTAAAATATAAGGAATGATTATTTACAACTCCTCAAACTTCATAATGACTAAATTCCCAAAATAGTTTTTTGTAATAAAGTATTTTTCTAATTGATTCCTTAATAAGTTCTAATTACCTACGTCGTCCTTTATAATCGAGATTTATTTTTCAAATAGTCTTTCGTAAATAATATTACTCAAATGGTGATTAATTAAAGAGTATTTTTGGTATTTCTATCATCTAAATTTAAAGTATATTCTCCAAATGATAATTTCCATGCAATTAAATGTAAAATTAAAAAAAATACATTTAATATACATAATCCATGAATTATTAAAAACCTATAAAAAAAGTCTTTCAAAATTTGAATAAAATACACATCTTTGAAGACTAATCTGGGAAAATACCTTATTAGAGATGACTATTTTAGGTATTTACTCCATAATTTACAAAATAGCTTAATACTTACTACTGGGCTAGAACATTACACGAATCGTAAAGTCCTAATTGGTCCATTCTCGGTTAGTGGTTCGGCTACCAAAAAGGGGTTAATCCTCAACCCTATGGCTCAGCGTTTGATTCAAGTGCACGCTCGTGGTCCGACTAATAGGCTCATCCGCTAGGACTTCGTCCTAGCTAACTTTGAATACACATTAAAGTACTCGTAAATATGAAAATATTCCTACACTTCATCTCATCAAAAATATCAATTTATTTTTGTTTATAAATCTCAATTCAGGGAATGGTGTGTTACAGTACATTTTAATTAAAAATATTAATTTAACAAATAGATGCACTTTCCTAAATAGGCCGTAAATAAAAAAACAAATACTACCACCGTCCCGGAGTATTTGTCCACTTTTAACTTTTTTCAGTTAATCATTTTCAATCTTTGATATATAATTAAATAAAATATATATTGTATATTAATTAGATAAAATAATATTTTGAAAAATATTTTATATAATAAATCTAATGTAACTATTTTTGTATCAATATCTATAATTATTTTTATTTAATTTAAAATCAAAATTTATCAATTTGAACCGAAAAGTCAAAAATAGGATGGAAAGAGTAGGGGTGGACACGGTACGGTTCCGGTTCCGGAACCTCCGGTTCCGTTACCGCCACCCCATGTCATCGGAACCGTCACCGTGCCGGCCGGTACCGGTTCCGGTTCCCGGACCGGCCGGTTTCGCCCCCCCCCCTATTTTTTTTTTTTGCTTTTTTTAAAATTTTTAAGTATAAAATTTTAAATTTGCAATTGTTTAAGGAAAGAATGAAGTACCGGAATGTAGTTGTTATCTAAAAATGTAGTTGTTATTTAAATATTTTAAATGAATAATACACTAACTGAAGAACAACCACATTTAATATCCTGACGGTTCAAAAAAAGCGACGAGGTAAAGAACCGTAAAGAAACCCTCGAAGGAGCTTATATATCGCTCAGCTAAAAAAAACTAATTACATATTTACATTAACAAAAAAAATTATAACTTATTTTTCAGAACTCGGACTTCCATCTGTTGTTGCATTCATGTAATGCTCCAATTCGAGTTGGTACGTTGACTCTTGAGCTCGACGTCTTGCCAAGAGCCAATCTTGGTTGCAAACAAGTGTTTCAAGAGATTCAGCGCTAAGACAACTTCGAAAGTCGGTTAGAATGTTGCCGCCAGCACTGAATTCTCGTTTAACTGCTACGGTTGATACCGGAACGGATAACACTTGTCTTGCTAGCATGTCGAGACATGGGAACATGTGTTCGTTCCGCTTCCACCATCCGAGCACGTCAAAATCCACTTCGTCTTCATCGTAATCGCATGGCACACCCTGGTACATAGCAAGTTCGTTGTGCGAGCTTACTATTGTACCACTTGAACTCGTCGAAGAATGAACACGCTTCCCTTTGTTTGCAAGAAGCCCACCGACTATTCCGGCAAAACCTTTTTTTGATTTCGGGGGCGGAGGTGGTGCTGTTTCTTCTTGTACAGTGCCGTATAACCCTTGATATTCCTCAAACAAATTCTCAAAAAAAGTTACAGCATTATCTCTTTCTTTTTTCCATTCTACTAAATAAGAGTAGTAATAACTATTTTCATCTAAAAAACACTTGTAGTAATAATCAATTAAAATTTTATAATTTTCAATTTTAAAGCGTGGATCACAAATAATACCTATTTTATAAATATCAGGAATGTACAAATAATAAGAACACCATTTTTGTATCATAGGAGAGACATATGGGTACAAATCTGGATCAGCCTTACTTTCACGAAAACATGTTGCGATTGTAACGCACTCTTTTAAAAATGTATTTGTAGTTGGTTGGTAAACATGAGAAAAAATAAGAGTTGCGTTATTAAAAACTTCTAATACGACATTCAATTTTTCAACAAGTACAAATTCAAAAGGATCAATGATTATACGAAGTTCATCACTAAAAAATTCAGCAAGTTCTTCTTTATATTTTAGAATCTGATGAATCAATTTGTATGTACTATTTCATCTAATGTGGATATCTTTTGCAAAAACTATTTCTTTTCTACCTTTAGACTTACAGAAAATCTTCCATTTTTTCGAAACAAGACGAGCCCCCCAAATTCTTTTAATTCCTTCTTTAATATTCGTAAAAACTCCGCCCATAGCTTCTAGTCCCTGTTGAACACATAAATTTAAAACATGACAGGCACACCGTTGATGCAGAAATCTACCCATAGCCGTAGACGGTGGGCAAATTTCTCTAAGTCTAGGAATGGCTGCAATATTATTAGTAGCATTATCAAAACCAAATGAAAACACTTTGTCACATAAGTTGTATTCCCGCAAAATACTCTGAAGCAATAGGAAAATATTTTCAGCAGTATGCTGTTCATTGAAATCACGAAATGCAAGAACACGTTTATGCATAATCCAATCACTATCTATCCAATGACAAGTAACACCCATATAAGACAAATTATGATAAGTTTCACTCCAAATATTAGAACAAATAGCAACACGAGAATTAAAATTAAGAAAAAAATTTGCCAAATTTATTTTTCCATTTTTATACTGACGAATAATTTCTCGTTTAATTGTTTTTCTTGAAAAACCTCGTGCTTGAGGGTTTAATGCCTGTTGACAATAATCAATAAAACCAAGTTTCTCAGAAAACATGTATGGCAAATTTTCTTCACAAATCATTTCGGCCATTTTTTGCTTATTTTGCTCGTCGCTATAAGCAAAAAGGCTGCCCTTACCTCTGTTAGCAAACCGAGAAATTTGGGTTTGCACTTCTTGTCGTCCCTTCTTTTTTGCCTCGTATTTGGCAAACTCCACGGGATGCCTCGGCCTTAGGTGTTTTTCCGGACCGCCATAACCGTCGGAGACTCCCATTTTTATGACGGTCCCACAATGTTTACAAGTTCCATAAAATACGCCATCTTTTGTTTCTTTGTCAAAATGATAAACAAATAACTCTGATTTATATTTTTTTTTACCTTTATCCGGACCTCGAGAGGTCGCGGGCTCACCTGCCTCCACGTCGACGTCGTTGCTCTGCGGTGTAGGCTCATCGTCCCCGTCCAGATTATCCAGATTTGCTTCATCAATATCTTCGAATACACTATCAAGAGTGGGGAGATTTGCGTCCCCTCTACCAGAATAAATTTGGTCGAATTCTTCATCCGTCATAGCGTCCCCGATTAAGTGATCGGGGATAGTAGGAAAGGAAGAGACGGAGTGTCTTCCTCGAGAAACGCGTGAGGTCGAACCGTCGGAGGTGACTTTTGCTTTGCCTCTACTCGAACTTCGGTTCACGGCACCCATATCCACGGACCTTCTACCGGACTCTCTCGACATTTTAATATATATATATTTTGATATAAAAAAATAATATATTAAATTTCGAAACTTTAAAAAAAATTCGAAATTTTATATATAAAAATTTCAAAAATTTCAAAAAAAAAATAGAGAATATATTTAAAATATATATTATATATTTTTTGATATTAAAGAAATATTAAATTTCGAAAATTTCAAATAATTTCGAAATTTTTTATATTAAAATATAATATATTTAAAAAAAATGTATAAAAGAGATAATAAGATATTAAGATTGAGAAATTAAAATGATAGATTGAGATATTGAAATTTGAGAGAATGAGAGAATAGAGATTAGAGAGTAAGAGAGATGAATATGGATTGATGAGTGTGATTTTTTTAGAATTTAGAAGAAAAAATGAGTATTTATAAAAAAAAATAACCCCCCCCCCCCCCCCCCCTCCTTATGACCCCATGGCCAATTAGCCGTTTTGGCCGGCCCCCCCACTAACTTTGTTTTTTTTTTGCAGGTTTCCGTTGGAGAGCAAAAAGGAGAAAAAAAAAACGGTACCGGAACCGGCACCGTTACCGGCGGTGCCGGTAACGATTTTGGGGCACCGGAACCGAGACCGGATGTGGCGGTACCGGTGCCGGTTCTCGGAACCGTTTCGCCGTCCCGGTTGCCGTTACGGTGCTCGGTACCGACGGTACCGTTTCCGGTGACGGTACCGAACCGGTACCTTGTCCTGCCCTAGGAAAGAGTAGTGGTATATCTCAACATTGAATGTGTCTAACATTTTTATGAAATTGATGCCAATTGTTAATTAATTGTTGCCCACGCAGAAATTACGCAAAACTATAGCCCCATTCCACATCATCTTGGCTTGGCCCAAACACTCACGTCTTCTCTTTCTTCGTCTCGAAGGGAACAGTGCTCTCTCCTCACCTCTTTCCTTCCTTCCCTGAAAGATCACTTGCGGAATCATCTGTTTATTGACCTGCGATGCACGAAACGGAGCTCGGCGATCTGTCCGACGACGCCGATTACGCCGCCTCTATGCAACAGGTATGTCATCTCAGTTGCTATAAACTCCTTATTATTAACAGTACCCAGACAAACACTCGCGGGAACACATAATGCTTTGTTTATGTTTCGAGCGCAATAAATGTGAAATTGGATGTGAGGAATGCTTTCATTTTTGACATTTATGTGGTTTTTTGTTTTAATTTAATCAATATAATTCATCTTTGCGGCGGATTTTGTTGAGCGTGGATGGGTGGTATTGAACCGAGCTTTTTTCTCAATTGAATGAATGCTTTTTGAAGAACAAATTGGGTTTCATTTCAAGATATTCTAGTTGTTCCCCGAGGTAGTTTTGCTTAAAGGGGATTGAAGCGTGGTTCACAGTGAATTAATGCCCCTCTTGAACTAAATCTGTCATTGTTGATAGTTAAACTTTGTTGTGACTCTTTGAAGTTGTTGAATATTGAAGACGTACTCGTGCTGTGGGCTGTCCTCTTGTCTGATTTGTATTTTAAAATTTTGAATGTCGATTTCGGTAACTTAGTTCTAGTTGCTCGTTGGTGTCCAGTGTGTAAATAAGATTGTTTTCATGTTTCATTACTTGTGTTAGGGTTCAGCAACTATGGCTCGCAACGATAGTACCAATAGCAAACACAGTACATCAAGTGAGCCAGATGGGGTGGAAATAGTGTACCTGAAGGATAATGTGACAATTCATCCCACACAGTATGCCTCCGAGAGGATTAGTGGTAGATTGAAGCTGATTAAGCAAGGAAACACTCTATTCATGGTAGTATTGCACTCTCTATTAGTTGTTGATATTCTAATTATTAATTGGATTTGGAAGTTTTAATACTTATTGTGTGCTTATGTTGTGCATCTGGTTTCAGTTTTTTATTCTTCTCAGGACTTTCCATCATTGTGTTATTATAAGTGAATAGTTTAAATGATTTAAAACTTCTTTTTGTTTTTCTACGGACATATGTACATAATCTAGTGCATGGCATATGCTATGATCTTATGCCAGAGAAATGCATTCAGGAATCTTGAAAGCTTGACTCGCAGCGATTGATGGATACTAAACTATTTTGTGTAGTAGTAGCTGTTGACTTAATGTGTTCTGTTGACACTTGCTTTCGAACAATTATGAAATATTTATGAACTTCTATCGTGGCAGACATGGATTCCTTATAAAGGACAGAGCTCAAGTGCGAGGTTACCAGAAAAAGGTTTGTCTCATAACGTCAAGCTATATATATATATATATATATATATATATATATATATATATATATATCAGTGAAGCACGTGAAAAAATATGCACAAAATACATGCATATAATTCATTCAATTGTTGAATAATGGTTCTTTTCTGTTCAACATTTTTTTGCTTCAGATAGAAATCTTTACACTATAAGGGCAGTTCCCTTTTCAGGCGTCAGATCAATCCGCAGGCACACACCTACACTTGGTTGGCAATATGTAATTGTAGTTCTATCATCAGGTACTAGATACCGAGCCCATATTCTTCTATGTAGGAAAGATTCATATTTTATTTTCTCAGCATTTTTAGAAGGCATTAGTGGCATAAAATTCGGTTGTCCATACTCCATTGTGTGTAATCAGTTTTTATATTGATAAAGTATAATTACATCTAGCTTTGTGTAGTGTTGTTAATTAAACTCCCTTATTGCTTTAGGTATCCACTTACTGGGAGTCTGTGATCAACTGCCCATCATATTTACCTGTCCTGATCTTCTATTAGATTTATTAGTTTGCTCATGATGCTTGATATATAAGGATAAAACAAGCCAGTGTGTCAAATATCAATCGAGACTGGGGATAATGGCATTCGCCATACTTTGCCGTTGTAATTTGAAGCTGGCTGTGCCACCACTATAGCCAAGCCATATTTGCAACAGACCTGCCCATATTGCTTAGTAGTTCAATTAAACAAATGCTGGGATTGCTAGGCCTTGAAAAATTTATTATACGATGGTTCTATGCTCAACCAATGAACCTAAAAGCTTGATAATAAAATATCCCTACTGCCCATCACACAACCATAACCCAAATTGATAAATAATAATAATTGTAATAATAGCAATATGTAAAATGCACGTAAATAATTTTCAATTCATACTTGGAAGGAATTGAAAGTAGTTGGTAGTGAACAAAAGGAGTTGGAAAAAAGTTGGAGGAGTTGGAAAAAATTGGAAGGCGTCAAAATAAATTATGAGCGTTAGAAGAAATTAGGAGTTGAAAGGAGTTGGTAGTTAACAATTCCAATGCAAAAGAACAGAGCCTTTGTGGGGATTTTATTGTGTTTGTTGTTATTTTTGTTGTTGTGGTGTATCTCTATCATCATACTTTTGTAACAATGCTCAAAATTAGAAGAACTAGAAGAATTTGGGCAAAGCTTCAATCCATTGTTTAATTAAAAGTTTGAACAGACTTCAAAATAGAAGCCACATAGCTGACTCCAAGTGATATAAGCATATATGATGATAAAAGAGAAGACCAAAGTATAAATTTTGTAGTTTTATTCAATTGCATGGTAAGACAATGACTATTATTATTTCTTATCTTTGATATGTGGTTCTCTTCTAATTGTATAAATCAATTCAATTTTCTTAATATCTTTGCGACACTATTTGTTTGGTAGGATTGGCTTTTCCCCCACTTTACTTCTACAATGGTGGAGTTCGCGAGTTTCTCGCAACAGTTAAGCGTCACGTTGTTCTTGCTAGGTTGGTTTCATCCCATCATTTTAAAATACTCTTTCTATGACACCATATACTTTCCCTGGTTTGATGACAACATGATTACAATTAGTCTTGTAATCGACACACTTGACATATTTACTCGACACACTTTTTGCGATTTCTATGACATTGGAAAAAGGCAATTCCAATATTAGTGTCTTGTTATTTCTCTCCTTGTAATCTTGTATTCCAAGGTTTTAAAAGGCGAAAACTAGCCTCGAGGCGGTAGAGGAAAATGCCTCAAGGCGTAAGCCTCGAGGCGGAACAAGGCGTAAGCCTCAGATCAACTTGATAAAAGATAACAAACAAAACAACTTTTAGGTAAACAAAATGCATAATCCATAATTATGTCAAATAAGTCATTAAGTAATACATAAGTTTTCATTTAAAGCAAAAAAGGGGGGCAGAATAAAAACGCAATAAGATAATCATGATTCAAGATAACCAAAACACTAAAAAAGTTGATGTAAAACCAAACTATATGTAAAAGATTAAATTTAAAGTAATTATAAATTAGAATATAAACAATTTAACAATGAAAAATCTTAAAATTTAATAATGAAAAATCTTAAAATTGGCTAACTTAAAATTCTTCAAGTTGCTGGAATTTTGGAAAATAAAATTACCAGAGTAAAAAAAAGTTAAAACAAGTCTTCAAGAAATCATAAATTCGTACCTTAAGAGAGAAACGAGAATAGGAAGCCAAATTGCACAGGGAAAGCCGCGACCAGAGAGAAACGACCGGAAGCCAGAGCGAAAGAGAGAGACGGCGAAAGAGAGAGAATCGGAAGCTGGACAGCCACGCAGGGGTGCGATTGGAAAATTGGAACTTTAAGAGTTTTTATTTATTTATATTTAAGTAGTGCTTCCTGCCTAACTTTTTCAAAGGGACCAACTATTTGAAGGCCCAATAACTTAAATTCAAAAGGGCAGAATATGGCTTATACGGACTATTTTTCAAGGCGAACGCCTCGTTTCCGCCTCAGCGCCTTACCGCCTCGAACCGCCTCAATAAATCAAGGTGTACGCCTCGCGGAAATCATCTGGTGCGAACGCCTCTGGGGCAAAAATCTACCGCCTCAGCGCCTTACCGCCTCAGGGCGGACCGCCTTTTTCGCCTTTTAAAACCATGTTGTATTCATCTGGCACCTAATGAAATCTATTTGTTATAATGTTTTACTCCCTCCGTCAAATTTTTTTATCTTCTCATATATACTGGGCACACATATTAAGAAATGGTGTAAGTGTCCCTGACTCTCCAATTTTACTCCCACTTCATTGCCCTGGTTAAGGACAAACACTGGAACACCATACCTCTACAACTACAAACTCTAATTCTAATGGCGGCCCGGTTCCGTGGCCACTGGAATCCAGTGGCCACGGAAGCCATTGCCCCCCTACGAAACTCCGTTCATAAAATTGATGATTCCTACCCCCCTAACCCCCCCGGTAAACCCCCCCGCCAAGTCCCGACCCAAACTCATCACCCCACCTACGTCAATTGCACCTCGTAAGCAGAAGTGAAACTCAACAAAAGTACCAAATAAGAAGTGGACATACTTGAATGCCTTTTATAAGAGTGTAATGGCAGTGTGGTATAGGAGTGTGATGGCATTGCAAATAGAAAAATAAAAAATATACAAAAGTTGAGGGGTCAACCGCCGGTGGACCACCAGTCAATTATGGTCAACAGTGGTCAATGTTAGCGACAGTGCTCTAACAGGCAACAACCTCACGATAGCGGATGGCGGTGCTCCGATGACCTCACAATGATGGACGGCAGCGCTCTGGAGATCTCACGATGGCGGAAGGGGGCAGATGGAGATGTGGGGCGGCATATGGTAGTGTGACAACGGTTGACAATGGCAGTGTGGACTCTTATTTAAGTCTTAAAATACTAGTACTCCTATCTTGGGATTTTCATACTCATTTACTCCTATTTAGGGATTTTCCCCTTTGAAAACTGCATGGAGATTAAGGGTGAAAGGAAAATTATCTAAATGCTCATAACTACTTTTTTAGAATTTAGTAAAAGAGAAAAGGATAGTAAATACAAAATTGCAATTTGACCTGCATTATCAATTGGTACAAAATGTTGGGTGGCCTAAGGAGGCAATATTCGTTAAAATGAAGGTAACTAAAGTATGTTACGATGGGTGTGTAAGAATGATTAGAATAACGAATGAGATCATCCAAAAGAAAGTAGAAGTGACATCTATTGAAAACAAATTGAGAGAAGCAATCATGGTGAGACGGACACACAGAAGATGTAGTGATACACCATTTAGAAACTTGATGGAGAAATGAATATTGCACAAGACGAAAGAAAGTAGAACTGACATCTACTGAAGACAAAATGAGAGAAGCAACTGTGGTGGTACGGACACATACAAAGAAGACATAGTCATACACCACTCAGAAAACTTGAGGGGTGGAGAAATGAATATTGCAATTTGCAAAAGAGGATGAGGGAGACCTCAAAAGATGCGGGATGAGGTGATTAGGAGTGATTTGTCTTATCTGAATTTTGGCAAAAGCATAGCTATGGATAGAAGGAAGAAGGCAAGAGAGCATTTTTTTAAATGATGATATATAATTCTCCTCTTGCCTTCTTGGTTCATTTTGCCGACCCCAGGTTACTTGGGATAACTTTTAGTTATTTTCATAACAATAGCTATTTATTAAATCGAATACCATATTAAACACTTGATTTACAAATACGGAGTATGACAATTTGAACTGCATAGGCTATTAATTTCGTATGAGTGGTCAAGTAATATGCAATTGTAAACAATTATTGTAGTAGCTTAGTGTCTTAGACTACTTATGTAAATTTTCATATACATATGTTTGTATAAACATATCAATTGGATGGTAAGTTCTTATTGGAGGATCTTTATATCCAGGTCTGCTGAAGATGCCAATGTGTTTCTTGTCAACGATTTTCAGGATCCCCTGCAGGTGATTATTGATGTTTACTAGTTATTTGCCATATTTTCGAAGTAATCTAAAACTATGGGGCTTTAAGATACCTCATGCATGATTATGTCTCATATTTCACATAAAGCTTTGGTTTTCAATTTTTCATTTCACAGAGAACACTCTCTTCCCTGGAGCTCTCTCGAGCTGTATCTGTAGCAGGTACTCCAAATTTTAATGATGCTGCTAGAGATGCACTATCCAGCGAGATTGATGGGGAAAATTCTGATAAGACATACGTGCATGCCCAACAAAGCTTGAGGCCAAGGCAAAAGCATAATGACCCTGCTCGAGATCTGTCAATTAATGTACTAGAGAAATTCTCACTTGTAACTAGATTTGCGCGTGAAGCAACATCTCAACTTTTCCATGAAACTTACAGTGATAGTTTCATATCTAATGAGAGAAAGAAGACTGATCAGCATAGGATTGATCCTCATACAACATCAGATGTTTCACAGAACGTTATTGAAGTTGTTCCTGTACCAACAGACCCTGTGGAGGTAACTACTGCACTCTTCTGATATTCATACTCTGATTTTTGGTTTCCTTCATCAGGTCGTGTTGTATGATGGGAATTAGTTCGTACGTGTATCAAGTCAAGAAAATTGAAATTGTTTGGCATTGACAATGTGTATATTCTTACTCTATTTTCAAATGCTTTTATTATTCTTTAAGTTGTGGATTAAAGAAATAGATGTGTACTGTCCAAGTTTTTGCATCAAATGAGGATTGATCTTTAGGGTGTTGTCAGCAACAAGAGTTTTGTGCCAATGGAAGAAGATAATAATGACGTATAGAGTAGTAAATTTATTTCCTCATTAGTAGCTTAAGTTTTAGTTGAAGATTTGAGGTAAAACTCTTTATTATGGTATTTAAATCTGAATACAAAAAAGAACCATGTGACTATGTGAGTGACTTATCTAGTTCATGTTATGGTATGTTATTTACTCTTTTTTTATATTCACTGTAATTATTCACATACTACTCATAATCTCATATTATGCCACAAGCATTTTTGCTACTAAACATTCATGTCTTCAATTGCTCTCTCTCTAATATTTCCTAGATAATGCTTCCCTTCCCTCTTTTTGGTGATTGTTCTATTGTTTTTCATTTTAAATGAAAAATATATATGTAGATTGGATGCATTTAAATTTATTTATTATATCAGTATGTTACCCAAAACCTCTCAAATGTATATTTGCATCATTTGATGGGCAATATATAGTTTTGAATTTAGGACTTGTGATCTAGTTTTGCCTCAATTTCTCTGTACCTTACTCTTCAGTTTTAACTTATGTTTTATTTAATTTTGTTTATTTTGTAGATTGACAAATTGTCACTAGTATGGGGCAAACCACGACAGCCTCCCTTGAGGTCCGAAGAGGTGAATGATCTTTCCCACCTCTTAAAAGGGAAGCATTCCGAACTGCATGACATTGAAACTGGTGTTAACTTATCTTCATATGGATCAATTTGGTTCAAGAATGAAAAAAACCATTTGTATTTATTCATATGCAAGTAGGTAGTTGACGACTTACCGAAATAATCTTGCAAATTTATTCTTGAGACTAGTACCCTATTATGTTTTATGGATTCTTTTAGTGAGGCATAAGTGCATAACTTGATTAACTTCCCTTGGCGTGGTTGATTTATGTCCATATATTCTGTATCATGTTTTCCTATATTCTTGGTCACAACTTCTAGAGGTGCAACTGAAACTATCACTATATGGAACATATACCATTTTACATTATATTATTATCCTTTCATAAATGTGTGGATCTTTGCCAGATTTGACCTATCCAACTACTTAGCAGAGGTTTATGATTTCTACTCAACGTATAAAATATTAAAGAATGCCTAGCCTAAGAATTGTTGGACTCTGATATTAGATTATAAGTATTTTCCCTAAATCCATTTTATTTTTTAGTGGGACGCGTTCTTTGATTCTGAAGGAAGAGTCTTGGATCCTGAAGCTTTGAGAAAGAGGGTATTTTATGGCGGAGTTGAACATAGTCTCAGGAAAGAGGTTTTAATCTGTTCTCTATTTTGCTCCCCTCACCCCAACTAGATGTTTTTCTGATCTGTATAGGGATGTAAACGAAACGAATAATTTTGGCTTGATACGTAATTCGTACTCGAATATGATGTTTTTAATGCAAATATTTCAAATATTAATACAAATGATATTTGCATATGTCTATTTCAAATATAAATACAAATCATATTCTAATACAAATATTTCAAATACAAATCAAATTCAAATACGGAAATATATATTTGCTCAAAATGAGTATTCCAACAAACTAATCTAATAATATGAGCATTTAATTTTTTTGTGCATTGTTTCATCAAGTTAAATTACTAAAATGTATATTATTTTTAATACTTATACGCTAGTACTCTACGAACATAAATTTTGTTTGGACCAAATGCATTAATACACATCTCATTAAAATTTGTTTGATAATCGGATTCAAATTCATATTTGGAAAATTAGATGTATACAAATTTAAAATTTGATATTTTGGAATCGGTTCGGTTCATTTACAACCTTAGATCTGTAACTGAAGATAATTGTAGTATCTTTTGTTGTTGCAGGTCTGGGCATTCCTGTTAGGTCATCATTCATACGATTCAACTTATGCAGAAAGGGAATATCTTGTTGCAGTTAAAAAGTCAGAGTATGAAACAATTAAACTCCAATGGAAGGTTTGTTATTCTTTGCGTGAATTCATGCATACTCTTGCATAACTGGTACTCCCTTCATTTCTAAATAAACTTCAAATTGTATTTTTGCACGGACTTTGCCTGGTTGAGTATTGATATCTATAGCAAACATTGAATACTGTGTGCTTTTAAATATTCTTGTAGCATTTGCTTTTGCTTTTTTTTTTCATTTATTTAATTCTCATTCTGCTTCCAAAATAGAACCGATTATGGCTTCTTGTTTTGTATATAATGATTTCTTGGTGGATAGACCATAAAACTGCTGGCTATTCAAATGTTATTCATGTATATCTTATGCAGAGTATTTCAAGAGAGCAGGCAAAAAGATTTACAAAATTCCGGGAAAGGAAAGGCCTTATTGAGAAAGATGTGGTATGATTTAATTTTTTTTCCTTGTCACACAAAAATATTGGTAAAGAAGTAAATACTCCGTATTATTTATTTTTTAATTCCATGGATGTTACATATTCTTACTAGGCAGTTCTACTAGACTACTACCACTACTACCAGTAAACTACTGTTCTTGTTACTGTTCCTATTGCTTAAAAGTATCTTAATGATTATGGTAATGGTGTGGTACTAGTTTTTTTATTGGCCAAAGGAATAAAATGAGTTATCCTTCTCTTTGGATTTTAAGGTGAGGACTGATAGGACACACTCATTCTATGATGGGGACGAGAATCTTAATGTGAATCTTTTACATGATATACTGCTGACATACTCATTCTACAACTTCGATTTAGGTTACTGTCAGGTAATTAAGCTCCTGTTTTACACTTTTACCTTCTCAGCTTTTACTTTCCGAAGAATGCCTTAAGTTTGAGCTAAACATGCGGAGTATGTGATATCACAGATCTGTTGTTCTCTCAACTAGTGTGTGATATCTTGCCAAATGCCGCCTCAAGTTTAAACTTTCAGCAATCTAATGTTTTTGCTTACATACAGATCTGTTTTCTCTCATGATTCTGTTTTTTTTCTCACTCGCAACTTATAGCATTTATTGTTACTTTGTAGGGTATGAGTGATCTTCTATCTCCAATATTATATGTAATGGACGATGAATCAGAATCATTTTGGTGCTTTGTTGCGCTAATGGAGCGACTTGGACCCAATTTTAACCGTGACCAAAATGGAATGCATTCGCAGCTTTTTGCATTATCAAAGGTTGTCTCTCCCCAAATGATTCCTGATTAATTCTGACCAACTTTGTGTGTGTGTTTGTGTCTGTGTGCAATCTAGGCTGTTGCATTAATCTCCATTTAGTATATGTATCTTTTTGTTTTTACCTCTCAACAGTTCATTTCTCATTTCATCATTGGTTTGCTTGATAGATTCATGCTCAAGTTTATGATGAGTTTTTGCTTGAATTACTACAGCTGGTGGAGTTGCTAGATAGCCCATTGCACAATTACTTTAACCAGAAGGATTGCTTGAATTACTTCTTCTGCTTTCGCTGGATACTCATACAATTTAAAAGGCAAGGAATACATTTTTCTGACTTCTTATATTACACTGTTTTTACCATTTATACGTGTTTCTTGTTTCTATTTGTTTTTTCAATGAGGAAGTAAATCAGTAAATGAATTCTTAATAGAGATTTAAGTAGCTATAAAAATGTTAATTGATAAATGAATTCGTATTGCTGTATCTGTAAGTGGTTACACTGGTTAGACAACCATCTTAGTATAACCTCAGGAACTCTCAAGTCTACTATCTTCACCCAAATGCTAGAATATGCTTGTAAAGCAAAATGCCCATTCTTGCTTGTCAAACATGCATTGAAATCATTGACAAAGACGATATCCGTCTCTAAACCATCATCATGTTTGTTTATTTTTGGTGGTGGAAAGTGGAATTTGATAATGAAGTTGACTCTTTAGTTGGAATTTGGAAATATACTTTTCCCTTTGAGAAAAGCCATTCTTTTAGAAAGACTTGCAAGACATTTACTCTCCTGCTCTAGTACAATTTACAGGCACACACCATTAAATTTGAAGAAAATCCTTTGCTTGCCTCTTTATTAATCAAAAAGCCCATTTGTTTTTTAGACTCCATGGTTGAGGTCTAATTTTGTTTTTGGTTCATTTTTTTAAAGGGAATTTGAGTTTGAGAAAACAATGCGGTTATGGGAGGTTCTGTGGACGCATTGGTTGAGTGAGCATCTTCACCTGTACATCTGTGTCGCTCTGCTGAAAAGGCATCGGAGCAAAATAATCGGGGAGCAGATGGATTTCGATACGCTATTGAAATTTATCAATGAGCTAAGCGGTCACATTGACCTTGACTCCACAATACGCGATGCCGAGGCTTTGTGTATATGTGCTGGGGAGAATGGAGCAGCTGCCATCCCTCCCGGGACTCCACCATCTTTACCCATCGATGCTGACGCTTCCATATACACTCAGCAGGATGACGATGATTCGGTACTGTAAATTATCCAATACTAATTATATTAATAATAACAACAACAATAATAATAATTGCGTGTTTTTTGTTGTACTGGGACGGACGACGCATAGTTCTATAGATGGACATTGTAGATCAATGAGTTTATAATAATTGCTCCCAGTGTATTAAATTGAAAGTTCTTTGAAACGAAATCATCCATTTGATCTCGTTAGTATAGAAAATTTGAAATGTTCGTTTTTGACACTTGACATGACAGTAATATGGCCATGTTCTTAAAATTGATTTGTTTCTGACTGTTTTGTGGGTATTAATGCTATACAAGGCAAAAAGGTCCCCGACCAAGGCCAAACGTTTAAGTGTAGGCTTGGCCTAGAGTCTAAAAAGTTTTAGGGACTGTTTGACAACTTCTGAATAGGTAAGTGCTGAACCAGTAAGAGGTCTGAACCATTAAGTGCTGAACCAGTAAGAGGTTTGAACCATTAAGAGCTAGTATATTGTTTAACTATTCAGAGGCAAATGTTTGATCAATTCAGATAAGAGGTCTTAACTATTCAAACTTTGTATAATACTTAACCATTCAGAGGCAAATGTCTGAACCATTCAGACATCTGAACCATTAAGAGGCTGAAACAAACAGTCTGAACTATTAAGTGCTGAACCATTCAAACATCTGAACCATTAAGAGGCTGAAACAAACAGCCCCTTAGTCTTAATACGAAGCACCCCATACTTCATACTCCCTTTGTCCCTATACTATTAGGGTGCATTTTTTAAAAAAATAGAGTAATTTTTCAAAAGAGTTTTTTTCTTCTAATAAGGTATTTTTCCAAATTATTTTTCAATAAGTAATAATTCTATGTGTGATCTTTTATAATTTAGACTTATTCTATAAATGACCCTTTACCAAAAATGTCTATTAAATGTAAGTCAAATAGAAGGAATTTTAGTATTTTTAATCATATAGATTTAAAGTATGTTCTCGAAATGCTCCTTTATAATCAAATATTTTTCCAAATTGATAATTTCTAAGTAATGTTTTTCTGAAATGGAGTCCATTAGCTTACTCGGGGTGGGTCCGTTCCTTTAGTAGTCACTCACTTAGTATGAAAGGACAATTTTTAGGACTTATTCATAGTTCAGATGATGCGAAAATGCAAAAATACCTTTTATTTAATCGTCATTGAATAAGCATTTTTGACATAAGACTATTTAGGGAATACATTTCAATTAATTTGAGAAAAATACTTTATTAAAAATGATTGTTCTGGAAATATACTCAAAAATATATTAATAGATCGGTGGTGTATTCAATCAAGAATGTGTGTGATTTTTTTTGGATTTTAAAAGTTAGTAAGTATTAAATTGAGATTTTAAAAAGTCATTTAAAATCTGAGAATATTCAATTTAGATTTTAAAAAATTCATTTAAATTTTGAAAGTATTCAATTTAGATTTTAAAATGTCTCTCAAAATCTAATGATATTAAATAGTCTATAGATTTTATTTTTTTTATTATATTTCGATTTTGATGGATTTTGAGGTTATTTTTCTAAACAAAATTCATTTTACAAATCTATGACAACCTCTAAAGATCTTAACAGATTTGGTTATCTGAAGCATGGATAACGAGTAAATTTTAGTAATGGTATCTGAACTTCAACTGGAATTTCGAAGTGGTACCTGAACTTCAAATCGTTTCATAAAAGTACTTGAACTTATATAATCCTTTCACTAAAAGTCCATTTACCCAGGTTGTCGCACCCCGACTCTGCCGTCGCTGCCGCCTCCTTTTCTCCTCCCTGCACTTGTCGAATGATCCGGTGTGAGGCTGCATGGGAATGATCGCCGTTCTGCAGCAGGAAATCCAACGGTGTAAGTGGTTGTTGGCGAAGGTGGAAGCACAGATCCAGCTCCTCAAGCCTCAAGCTGCTGTTGTTGTTGATCCAAATTCACATTAATTTCATTACAATGTCATAGTATTCATTGGCTGTTGTTTTAATTTTTCCTATTTTCATCTCTCTCTTTTTTTCTTTCATAAGAGAACCTTACAAGATCACAAAACGCGGCGGCGGCGTCCTTGGAGGCTGAAATCCGACAGGTGCAGGGAGGAGAAAAGGGGGCGGCGGCGGCAGAGTCGGGGTGCGACGGCGGCGGGGAGAGGATGACGGCGGCGGTGTTCAAGAGTGTGAGGGGAAGAAGAAGAAAAAAGAAATGGGATTAAATTGAAAATTTTAAAATATATAAAATTCTAATTTGGCCCAAATGACTGGAAGTTAAATTGGAAACGGGTAAATGAACTTTTAGTGAAAGGATTATGTAAGTTCAGCTGCTTTTATGAAAGGATTTGAAATTCAGGTACCACTTCGAAATTCCAGTTAAAGTTTAGGTACCATTACTGAACTTTGGGACCTAGATGTGCGCAAAGATAAAAAAAAAGTCTGGAAACACATGGGGACGAAGGACATAGGCTTGCCGGCAGGAACGGAGGAGGAGGAGGAGGAGGAGAGAAAGAAAGAAAGAAATACGGAGGGACTGTATTTTTTGGGGGTAGAGGGGGGAGAAGGTATATGGTACAATTGGCTGTACATAGAGATATGTACATCCGGGTAGTACTCATTTTGAAGTAAGTAGTACTCATTTTCGCATAACTATAACTGTTCATTTTGAAATAGCGTGGTAGTCATTTTGAAATAACTTAGTACTCATTTTCACACATTTAAATATTAATTTACGAATAACGTAATACTCATTTTTAATCGGAAGACAGATCGGAATTAGTAAGACAGATCGGAATTAGTACAGATTCATAGCTTCACTGCCTATCGTGGATCGAAAATTGAAGTTGCCCAAGATCGCGAATCGGAAATCCAAGCAGCCTCCATTGTGGATCGGCCAGGTGGGCGCGCGAAATCAGATTCCACCAGTGACAGTTCTGTAGTCCTGCAAGAAGAGAGAGCAGAGGAAGCAGAGGGTTATGATGAAACACGCAAGAACGCCCGAAGAGGAGGTTCCAAGAAAATCTGGCGTGTTTGTCTTCGTCCCCAACTCCTCAACTCAAATCTGGATCCCGCCGGTGACGGTCCTCAACTCCTCCCCTTTCCTCCCCACCCAGTTCCGGATCTTCGCTCAAATTAAACGTCGGATGTACGGGAGAACCATACATCCGGTTGTATGATATAATTTGCAGAGGGGGTAATATGTAAACATAATATTGAAGCCGAAGTAACGATCATAATCTGATTTGTTTGGAATTGTAATCGATCATAATCCTATTTGTTTGAAACGGGCCGATTCAATGGGTCAACGGTTCCAAAATTCAAAATTACTACGGAGTATTTAAAAAATACTTGCATCTTTCTTGGTTTCTTCTATGTAAGTGTAACATTGTGTTTTTGTAATTTACATTATTGTTATTTTTGATAGGATTAAGCTATGTGTACTCAGTGGCGGATCCAGAAAAAATATTAAATGGGGGCGCCATACATTAGCTATAAAAACATGGTGGAGTTCGGAAAACGTCACTAGAATTTTTTTTCAAAGACAACTTGAAATTAAAAAAAGATTCATATCAAACAAGTATTCATAATTCTTACAAAAAAAAAGTATTCAAATAGTGAAAATTACAGTAAGTAGTAAAGTATTCCAAACTAGAAAAATTTAAAAAAAGATTAAATTAGGAGTAAAACATGAAGAGAGTATCAAAATAGGAGATCCAAGTTTTTTATCTCAAAATATGAGTACAATGACAATAATACCACTATATAGTACCAAAAAATACAATGAGATGCCACTCTACAGTGTCATAATGTCATAATGTAAATTTCTATTTAGAAACTCAAAACATGATATTCCTATTTTGAGAATAAATGCTATTTTTTCTCTTATTTTGAGTGCTTTCTTTAGAAAAATATACTTTGTACTTTACAAATTAGAGAATAACTTTATTTACTCCATAATTAGTATCATATTATAATATTTTATTTTCAAATTTATTTTTAAAAAAATTACTCTATAGATACATATATTCTTTAGTGCATCAATTTAAATCTTAGTTCAAATATGTTTATTAAAAAAATTACTCTCAATTCTATTTCACTACCTCCTTAACAATTTTATTGATTAATATATATTAAGATAAAAATAACCTGTTAAATTCAATTAAATAAACAACCTCATATCTTTTTTTCATGCAAGTTAGTAGGAAATATTGCAAATAATATTTAACCTTACGGAATAAATAAAGCATGCATGAACCTAATTTTTGGATAAAAAAGGAAAATAACTCAATTTATCAAAAAGAAAATAAATAAATTATAAATGAGGCATGTGGACAATTCCCTACTAGGCACAAGTGCACAACTTACGATATATTTTTTTTTTGAAAATTTCATACTCCGTAATTGTGATGGATTTTCAGTTGGAGTTGCAAGTGGAGGGGGCATTTCATATTTTGCACTGGGGGGGGGGGGGGGGGGCATCAAGCCAATCAACCCAAAAATTGCTCTTGAATATATGTATATCTATTAAAATGGAGTCAGTTCACTGGGGCAATTGCCCCCCCTAATCACCATATAGATCCGAGTGTACCCCAAAATTTATACCTCAATTTGTATCCCGCAGGTTTGCACCAATATTTTGTGTTGGTGTAAAACTATTTTTTGTTAATGCACCAACACTTTGTGTTTGTGTAAATTTTTGTTAACGCACCAACACTTGTATCGGTATAAATCATCAAAATGTTTGTGCATAACTGTGGTGTACAAATGGGTGGGGTATGTTTTTTGTGTAAGTGTAGCAAGGTCCTTTTTGATATTATTACTTTGTTTGATCATATGATGTATTTTCAGTATTGTGCTCATAATTTTGTCTTTGACAGCCACTGTGACACTATGATGGCTGATGACGGAACCAATTACTGGGGATGGTATAGTGGCGGCGAGAGATCATGGAGGCATCGCCCTTGAATGGGATGTTAGTTTTGTTTTGGGATTGTAGTTTATTTATTAGTTTAATAATTTATAAGAAAAGAAATTTTATTTTAAAAAATAATGAAGAGCATAAAACTCTTTATTATAAATTTTAAGCCCTATTTTCGTATAAATAATTGAAGTTCCAAATGTAATACTTCCCTTGTTTAGGAAACAACTTCTCACATTAACTTTTCACAATTTTTAATGCGAGTGAAAAATTGGAAGTTTCTCAAATTATCTTTATAAAATTGGGTGGAATATTGGGTGAGGTGTAAAAGCTAAAAAAATAAGGATAGTTGTGATATTTCAAATGTTAAAAAGATAATAATAAAATTCTTAGACTAAAAACATCGGACCCCAAAAAACATTTGGAAAGATTTTTTTCCAGCGGTAAAAGTATATTCGAAGTACAAACTATAAGAGCACTCGAAATTGTCGTTACGCCCGGGGCATTTTTGCTTGTTTTAACGCCAAATGTTTAACGGAAAAAGATGAGAAAATGTGTGGGTTCCTCCACTAAAAATAAAAAATTACATTCATGCCATAAGACTAAAAAAATATATTTTTCACTCTTTATATTCACTCTCTTTTTAAAAAATAAAACATACACAAACACAATAGTTTTATTCTATATTTTGTTGTTTAATTTTTTTTAGTAATGTAATTTTGTTGTTTTTTAAATTTAATGTACTTTTTTATTGAATGTATTTTTTATTTAATAAACTATTTCGGTTTACAATATGTCATTACAACCTAGACGAGGAAATGCCTACGTACGAATAAATCGATGAAGAAAAAGAAACGAAGAAACCACCAAGAAATCTAAAGTTGAGAGATACACAATACACTAATGGTAGATTTGGTTGAAAATATTTTTAGTCGCTCGAATAATCAGTAATTTCTTCATAAGGTAATATAAATTTTATTTTGTTGTTGTTATTATTCAAATCTTATTTTATTAATGTACTTTTTTATTGTATTTTTTATTTAATGAATTATTGTCCTTTAAATTCAATTAATAAAATGTTATTTATTTAATTTTAGAAGATGTGTATTTAAAAATGTAAAAAATAGAGGTTTGAAGTCCCTGTTTGAAGCACCGGGGCTTCAAACTCATTTCCAGTGAAATTTTGGTATACGTTAAAGCTGATATGACAGAGAGAGAATGTTTGAACCCCCGAGACTTCAAGACCATTACCAGTGCTTTAAAGCATGCTTTAGTCGTTTTAGTTAAGCATTTTTATTTTATTTAATGCATTTTTTTATTTTTCAAAAACACATACTCATTCATCTTGAAATTAACTTCTCATTTGATTTTTCATGAACTCCAATGCAACACTTTGACTACTAATGTCTCTATTTATTTATAAATATACATTTTAAATGTAACGCCCCAAAAATAAGTCAATCTGAATTAATTAATTAATTAATATTTAATTAATTACTGAGATGGACCCCAAAAATAATTGATTTATAAAGGTTGTCAATTAATTCTGAAAATTTTACTCTTGTGTAGAGTTTGATTGTCTGATCACAATGTTGCAAGCAGATTTTAATTTGGAGAAAGTTAGGTAAAAAAGTGTACCCTCATTGAGATCATTTTAATCCCAATAAGGAAAGAGTCGTGAGAATCACACTGAATAGTCGTCCCTACCACTGAGTGGAACGCGGAATAGAAGACAGCAACAAACCTTGACTTCATCCTCCACCATTTCTCTATATAAGGAAACTTAATCTTTCTCATTTCTTCACCAAATTCTTCCATTCTTCTTCCATTTTGTTCCTTGTTGTGTGGAGAGTGATGTGGTGCTATCCAAAGAGCTTGAAGTCCCTTGGGATAGCCGTGGTGTTGGTCGGAAGTTTTGCCAGAAATTTTCCAAGTCCTTTATTTAAGCTTGAAGTAAGTCCTTAGATAAATATATAGTTATTAGAATGTTCATATAGATTGTTTTAACATTCGTAAACGATCATTTGGTTGAGTTATGTGCTATAAAAAAATACATTTTTTAATGAACCAAGAATCATAAATCTTCAAAATGTTGTTAAAGCTTCAAATTAATTATTTAAAAATGCCCTGTGGATGTTAGAGAATATTTTTATAAAGGTAAAATGAAGTTTAGAAGCTTAAAATGATGTTTTGGAAATTTTGACCGAGGTTGAAGATGACGCTGTACAAAACTCCCACAGAAATGGTACATAGATACTGTCCAGACGGTACAAAGATATCAGCTGGACGGTAGCGCATACCGTCAGTGACGGTAGCTAGCTACCGTCACAAGCAAAATTTCTCGGGCGGTACCTATACCCTGGTATCGATATAGTTATCGTCTGGCTCGGAAATTTTTCCCACAACCTAATTTTTTAGCAGTAAAATTCTATTTACCATTCAGTTATAAATCATTATGAATATCATTTAGAAACTAAATGCGATGTTTTGATGAATTCAAGAACTTTGTTTGATGCATGACATTAAGCTAGGGTGTTAACACTAGATGCTAGACCGCAATTTGTTATTAAATATTACGATGGTTGTTATTGATTATGATAATTGAACCATGACTAAAAGATAAATATCCTGACTTAAATGATGATTATGAATGATTAAGGCTATGTAGTAGAACTGTATGTAACGCCCCGAAATTAGGCCTATCAGAATTAATTAATTACTGAGAAGGACCCAAAAATAAGTGATTTATAAAGTTTGTCAATAAATAATGAAAATTATATCATTATGTAGAGTTTGACTGTCTGACCCCAACGGTTCAATCGGATTTAAATTTGGAGAAAGTTGGACAAAAAAGTGTACCCCGACTAGGACCAAAATTAGTCCCAATCAGGGACTACACACCAAACGGCGCCCTGTTCAATTACGCCGATTCCAAATTCGTCGCTCAATCACGGAAGCTGCAAACCTGTGTCTTCTTCTTCCTCACTTGGCTATATAAGGAGAGCCAACTCCTTTAATTCTTCACCAAAACAACTCATTCTTCCTTCTATCTTGTTCCTTGCTGAGAGTAGAGTGCAGTGGTGCTGTCATCTTTGTGTGAGGTCGTCGGAGCAGTGAGATATAGTCGCCAGAAGTTTCGCCGGAAAATCTTCAAAACCTCCATTACGCTTCAAGGTAAGCCCGTAGATATATCTAATGACTAGAATGTTCATATAGGTCGTTTCTACGTTCATAAATCGTCATTTGGTTGAGTTTTGTGTTTGACATGTTTGAAGAACTAAGAATCATAAACCTTGAATTTGATGTTAAAACATGATTTAAGGATTCTAAAATGATCTATGAACCTTGGAGAACATCTCTATATAGTTTAATTGAAGTTCGGTGACTAAAAACGGGTTTTCTGAAAAATAGACGTGGTTGAAGATGAATGAACACTAGCTGAAAAACTACTGTCTGGATCGATCACATGCTCTGGATTGATCCTCTGGGAGTTTTTCTTCTAGTTTGATCGATCTAGAGGGCTGGATCGATCCTCCGAAATTTCTGATCCGAAAATTTGTCTGAAAATGCTATTTTTGGGCTCTAAAATCCTATTTTTGATACCAATTGATTATGATCATTATAAAAATTATTTTTCATAATAAAAATGATGTTTTTAACAAATTAAAAAATTATGTGATCCATGACGGTAAGTTCAGGTGTTAACACTCGAGACTAGGTCGCTAATTGTTATTAAACGTTATGTTAAATGATTATTATGGTGAATAATTATTATGAATAATTATGAATGATAAACTTACTGATTAGAATGATTATTGATGATTAAATCATGATTAAAAATGAATATAATGGTGATCATAAAAATGGTGTATATTGTTAAGGATATCTAGAAGAACTCTAAGATATATACCCACTTGTATAATGATGATTATTATTAAGGATATCTAGAAGAACTCTAAGATATACCTCCTTGACCAATTCATAATTCGAGGTTAAAACGTACGTACGGGATCCAGACCGGATATCACCCACCCGACAATTTACTCTTCGGTTTGGTACGTAATCCACATGACTCTTAGGGTGGATTATCGATTCTTGTGTTCTGCATTAAACTATTTATAGTTTAAGGACCTGGTTAGAAATATTGCCTTAGACTAGGAATAGCTAAGAGCTGATTATAAAATGATTTGGCCTTAGATTAAGAATAATTTAAGAGCGTTGTTGAGATATTGAATATCAAATGACTTGGAATAAAATATTGAGAATATCATGAATGTTTGAATTAAACATTGTGTGCATAATATCAAATGGTTGATTATGAATTGAGATTCAATTTATGTGGACGTTCGACGCTTTAGATATGCTTACTCAGCTTCACCAGTGAGCGTGTAGTGTGTTTTATTTGCTACACGCAGGTAAACAGAATGAATGACTAGCGTGGTGGATTATTGAATGAAATAAATAATTATGTTGTTATGAGACATATTTTAAAGTCGCTTCCGCATTTTATTTAAACACTTCGTATTTCTCTACGGTTATGTATGGAATATTATTTATTTATAATAAAAATGTTTGAAATGTTTTAAACTATCACGATTACCAAATCAATACTTTAGTCTGAAAGGGGCTGCAGACCTGGACGGATTAGGGTGTTAGAAAAACACTAAGATAGACCAACCCCATGTGACTTAATTAGTTTGAGCCTTGCGGCTATGACGTCTGGTGGTCTGGGTTAAAACGTACGTTCGAGATCTACAAACCAAACTAGAGGATAACTCGTTTGGGGATACCACCCACATGACAGTGAGTAGTCCGTTTGGTTTTAGCGTAACCTATAAAACTTGTAGTATAGGTCATGATTTTGTGTTCTACCTTAGACTAAGAATAGTTTAAGAGCCTTGTGATCAATATGAATTTAGTCTTAGACTAAGAATAGTTTAAGAGCACTATTGACATTATGAATATTGAATAATTGAAATGAATATTATATGCATGATATCAAATGATTTTGTTAGAGTATATAACAATCATTTCTGAGCCACAACCACAAGCTTGAGGTAAGGATAAATGAATTGGGTAATAAGACACTTGGGCTGAACTACATTAAAAGATTGAATCCAATCTATTAGTTAGTTCAACTCAAGAGCTTATATACCGATTAATTTCCTCACACTTTTCCGATGTGTGATGTTCTTTAACACTCCCCCTCAAGTGGACCACCGGGCCATTTTGAATCTAACCGGTTGACCACTTGCAAATGAACTCCCATCTCCTTGATTTTTTTGAGCGCCAACACCTAAAGGACCATAAGCCGCTGGGTATGGACTTCCTGACGAGCAATCGTGTTAAACTGGCTGTTAAATATATTAATTATTTTAATATATTTAATATTATATATTATATTTATGGTTCTTACCTATTATAGCTATAGTTATTATAATACAATATTTCCTTATTTATCTAGCCATTAATATGGAGAATTCTAGAATACTTCAGCTCCACCTATATATTCATTACCTTGTATTCCTCTAAATTATTCAATCAAAAAACATTATATATTATTTTACATGGTATCAGAGCCTTTGGTCTTGGTGACCTAATAGTTTCTACTTCCGCCGTCGCCGTCGCCGGTGGCTTGTCTGGCGACGGTGGCCTCACTTTCACTTAGCTTGTTCTTCCTTTGATCCTAATTCCTTCATAATTCCATCTATAAAAAAAATTCCCAGCCAACCACAACTGTCTGTTTCTAGATCCATCACCATCATTTCTTGATTTAAGATGAGACTGTCACATCAGGTTGCTCAGTTGGCATATCTTCAGTTAACAAGCATCCCTAGGAAGTAGGAACACTTCATTCTTTTTGTTTCTCCTCTAAATTAGTCGGGCACGACTCCAGCGCACGTCAACATTCTCCCTCTTTCGACGTCAGCAACATGAGTCTATTCGCAGCGGCTTTTCTCCTCTCCTCATCAGCGCCGTCACATCTCTTTCCTGAAATCTTTCTTCTTCTCTTCTGGGCCGGATGCAATCAGTCTACTCTAACCGAAGATATCCCTCTAGCTTATGATTACAATTCTGGTCACGATTCAAGTAAAAAAGTTGGCGTTCAATCTTCACCTCCCAAGACGTTGGTAGCATGTTAAATATATTAATTATTTTAATATAGTTAATATTATATATTATATTTATGGTTGTTACCTATTATAGCTATAGTTATTATAATACAATATTTCCTTATTTATCTAGCCATTAATATGGAGAATTCTAGAATACTCCAGCTCCACCTATATATTTATTACCTTGTATTCCTCTAAATTATTCAATCAAAAAACATTATATATCTCGCCACAGGCCGTTGGCTACATACTCCATATGGACAACTGGGCTAAAGACAAACGGGCCGCTAGGAATGAACGTCTACACGGACACCTTGACAAACGAGGTGGGCCAAAACCTGCTCCGATACCATGTCAAGGAACCACCTCAACCAAAAGCTCAAGCTTGTGGTTGTGGCTCAGAAATGATTGTTATATACTCTAACAGATTTGGTTATGAATTGAGATTCAATTGATGTGGATGTTCGATACATTAGATTGTTGGAGTTGTGCCCTGATGGCCAACTGTTCATCGTTATCCTATCACGTATAGGCAGATATAATATGTTTACACATCTCATGCTAATGTAAACAAATATTATATTCCTAGATTTATATTTAAAAGATGTTTATCAGATAGTGTTATTCTGCTGATGAGACTAACATCTTGAAATAAATATTTATCTAAATGTCCATAGTCGAGTATTAACGAGAGTGGGATATCGTTAATGCATGTGAGACTAGTGTGTGTTGGATGTTTGACTTAGTCTCATAGTCAATGACGGTGTATTCGCATCCGTACATGGGCAGATATTATTTAGAGATAATAGGATGTCGGACTGACCCATCCTAAAGATGTTGTTTGAACTTTTAGTTCATGCTCTAAATATCTTTAGCGCGACCACGGGTGTAACTATCCTTCGACTTGAAGTATTACGTTTTCTGCATATGTGAACCCGCATACTTTGATGCATTGTCCTAAGCCATATGAAATAAGGATGGTATACAGGCTTTGTTTTGGGTATGCCGCAGCGCGTATTCAGAAACGTAGATTACATACATAGGATTTGTCACTACTCTTTTAAAAGAGATTAATGTCTTATGGGGCCCACTGATAAGTTATGATTGAGGAAATTGCATGGCCATGCTGAGATGTTTTTATGACGTCTGTTCCTATTAGTCAAACTTGATAAATCAGTGAATGACTTAATGGATACTAGCTGGATTTTATTAATCCCTTGCATTAAGTTTAGACATTGAGACAAAGGGATACAGTTACATGGAGTCTGAGTCGTGGAAAGGTTTTGACGGTGCAAACGTCTTAACTTATAATCTGGGGGCAATAATGTGCTAGATACCGCTTATTGCTTATAGTATTGGTGCAGAGCCAATACTGTGGCCAGCTTTATAAGTGCCTATACGGGTCACACACTTTGGACAATTTAAGGAGTAGGATTAAACAATGGGATAATAAGTAATTTGTATATTTGTAAAATAGTAAAATAAAATATTTTGGAATATAATATTATATATAAATTCGGTTATATATATATATTTTATATATATGTGCCGATTAATATATATATTATATTGAATATTTTATTTTGGTTTGTCATTTTAATTATGAAAATAATTATTTTGACATAAACTATTTAAAGTATATTTGTATACTTGTTTAAAAATGATATGAGTATATGTATTTGATTTAAAATTAATTTAATATTAATTTTTGGTGTCAAATAAAATACACTTTGAACATTTAAGTGGAGAAAAATTTTGAAAATCCTTCTCACAATCACAACCATATTTCTTTCGGCCATGTGATGTTAATGAGGACAAAATTATTTTGACTTTGCATTTTAAAGATGTAGGAAATTTCCTAATTTGTCATTAAGTGTATAATTGGATTTTAAAATCCACTTTAATGTTTCATATAATGATGAACACACATTCATCAATTTGGGCAAGAAAAAAAAAAGGTTTCGGCCATCACATTACTTAGAGAGAGAAAGTTTATTTTGTGTTCCATTAATATCATTTTGTGTATAGAAAATATCTATAATATTTTCTAAATATTATTAGAAATATTTTATATAGAAATATACAAGATTATTATTATCCCAATTTTAATCTTTATATTTTATACTACTATAATCTTTACTAGCATAAAGATTGTGGTAGACTCCGGCGTTGTTCGTGTGTCAAAGTTGGAGACCGGACGCTTGAACGGTTACGTTTGCACTTTCAACGCTCTTCCTACGACTTCTTCATTTTTACCGCTTACGAAGAAAGGTATAAATTTCTTACCTACTATAAGTTTTAGTACGTGATTCTGGGCAAGATAATCATGTTAGGATGTTAAAATTTTTATATTCCGCTGCCTATCCTTGCATGGTTACCTTTCAGATCCTAACTCAACTTCAACGTTGAGCGTGTAGTATATTTTATTTACTACACGTAGGTAAACAAAATAAAGAATGATGTGATTGATCATTTCGGCAGATAGGGGCACGAGATGTCAGATGGATGTGTGATGCTCTTGAACAATTTAATAATTATTTTAAAAATGAAGTACTGAGTATGATGTAAAACTATTTATTAAGCTTTCGCAATTTGATAAACTCCGTTACTATTTCTAAATATTTTATGATGATGGAATAAAGTTTCAATTGTTAAAATATTTTAAATTTTTAGCTTACCAAATTAATTCTTAAGTCTAAAAGGAGCTACAGACCTAGACAAATTTAAGGTGTTACAATAAAAATAAAATATTCAAAAAATTTATTTCAAAATGAATCAATTGATATTAGATTTATATTAAAATTTAATAGGTCTTTTCTGTAATATGCGGTCAAAGTTCAACAAGTTTGACCCCAAAAATCAAACTGAGAAGTTAATTTTAGAACGGACGGAGAAAAGAGTTTCATCATTTTTTAAATATAAATTGGATATATAAGTAAGTATGAGGGTTATATGCTTACAATAAAAAAATTATAACAACTCTTACAACAATGCAATCAGGGCATCCCATTATGTTTCGTTCGTAAAATTAATTGTTCTTATCTCACTAATCCCCAATAAATCTCTCTCCTCAACGTGTCTCGTCTCTAGCTAGTGCCCCCTCGCACCCCCTCTAGTTGCATCACTTTTCATTTTGTTAACATTGTGGTCACTTTTTTGACCAATTCAAGATGAAAGGTGGTGCAATTGGAGGTAGTGTGAGGTTCACTGTGGGGTTAGGGGTGGCAACAAAAGAAAACTCCTTGCATCTATCTATATCTATACTATATTTAAAAAGAAGTGAATTTTTTCCCGCCCAAATGTAAGAATAATATATGGCAATGTTGTGTGTTTTACTCATTATATATATGTGTATGCATTAAATTTAGTAAGCATTTATTAATACTTCGTAATTAATGGTAAATGGAATATGTTAAGAGGAACTTTTTATGAGCATTAAAAATGGGGAATTTCGTAGAAGTACTCTACTCTGTAATACGTAGTAATTAATTAATTATTTATGGTAATGAAGAATTTCGTATGAGCATTAAAAATGTTTCTATTTTTATTTAAATACATCAATATGTTTTTAATAACAAAGAAATAATAAGGTGGAAAAGGGAATATGTTTCCATTTTTATTTAAATGTTATTCCAATTACTGGTAAGTGGTAAATGGGAATATGTTTCTATTTTTATTAAAAAAATTATGTTTTTGTATGAGCACTAAAATTGTTTTTATTTTTATTTAAATACATTAATATGTTTTGTTTAAATTTTACTGAAAGTAGTAATTCAAAAAAGGTGAATATGTTTCTATTTTTATTTAAATGCCACACAATTAATGGTAAGTGTTGCTATGATAATTTTGGATTCTATTAATTAATAATTAATGGTAAAGGGGAATATGTTTCCACTTTTATCAAAAATTTACTGTTTTCGTATGAATAAAAAAGTTTCAATATTTATTTAAATATGTTACTATTTTTTTAATAATAACCAAAATAGTAGAGGGGAAAGAGGAACATGTTTCTTAATTAATGGTAAGTTTTGCTACGCCAATTTTAGTTTCTATTAATTAATAATTAATGGTAAAGGGAAACATGTTTCTATTTTTATTAAAAAAAATATTGTTTTCATATGAGCATTAAAAATGTTTTAATTTTTTATTTAAATACATTATGTTTTTACTTTAATATTTTTTAATAAGAATGAAAAGAGTGGAGGGGAAAGGAGATATGTTTATAAATTTTTCCTACTATAAATATGGATATTCTCAAACTCTTTTTGCAATTACCATCTTTGATATAGGTTTTCAGCTTTTAAGTTCTTATTATATTGAGTTCATATAAGGCATGTATTGGGAATAGTGTTATTGATTAGCGTTAGCACTTTAAAAAGACTATCAACGGTTGACATTTAATTTTAGCGTTTTCAAAGTCAATTTGTACCGTTAAAGTTTTATCCAAAACACTAACGCTAATCTCTAACGCTATTTCCAAATAGGCGCATATTATATACTTCCTCCATTCCTAAAAGATGTTCTTATTTTATTTTTTGTGCATTCCAGAAAACACTTCTATCTGTCCTCAAAATGAAAAACAACACAATTAACTCTGAACAAATTTTTTAACCGAAGTTTTGATTAATGTTATTTATATTTTAGTCATGGACAATTGTATATTGTAATTTCAAGATTAATAAATCATAATGACTTGAAGATTCTGATGTGCAACAAACACAGTATTTTCATAAATTTATACGAGTAATGTGAATTATAAAGTAGTCTTTCAAATATTGTACTCCGTAAATCATTTAACTTTTGTAACTTAAAATAATGAAATCTCTATATTCCATTAGATACTAATTTGTAACATTCAAAAATGATGTTTATATAATTTAGTAACTTAAATATGATCCGTGTAACACACGGGTGTGATACTAGTAGGATTAAAAAGGTAAGAAAATATCAAAATAATAAGAGTCTTAAGTCTTTTATTAAGACCGAAGTAGGAGTATAATGGTAGTGTGATTTAAGAATATGTGTTGGCAGTGTGATAAGAAAGTGATGAAAGTGTAATTTATCACTGTAATCAGTCCACCATCAGTGATCCGCGACGACACTCTGATAGACGACGGACGACAACAACATATGATAGTGTGGTGATAATAGATGTCAGTTACAATGTGATGAGTGTGACAATGTAACATATGAGATGGAGGGGGTACAAATGGGGTACCCCATTTGGTGTACCCCTAGTATTTTTGCCCACAAAGCATATTCACACTGTTTTTTATGTTACAAAATAAAGTTTACACTTTTTTTCAATCTCAATAAATTCTTATTCCACATTGTTTTATTTTTTAGCACGTTTTTTAATGATGTAGAATCAAACTATAAATGAATTTTAAACCATAGTATCTTGGTGTTTAATCCCGCCCAACGATTTTTCATGTCATTTTAATAAAATCTTAGAATCCGTTTGGTACATGGAATTGACAGAATTCGAATTGAATTAGAAATTGAAATTATATGAAATTGAGTTAGATGGAATTGTATTATCCAATTTCAATTCATTTTTACCATTACTAATTCTAAATCCACATATTTTTATATTACCAAATAAAAGAATTGAAATAATTATTGTTCTCAATTCTTGTTCCATAGTTTGAATTTCTTGTACCAAACAAAGCCTTAGGGTATATATTATTTACAAAACTCGTGAAATACCTTTAGGGTCTCTTTGATAAATAAAAGTATAAAACTGATATAAGTTTCAATATCTAAGCTATCAAGTATTAAGTTTTGATATCTAAGACATCAATTAAGTACCAAAAAAATAAAAAATGAAATTACATCAACAAGAATTAAAGCATTTTCATTTGACATTTTAAAACATTTTAGCTCATATAATACGTTTTAACCCCCCCCCCCCCACCCCCCGCCCATTTTATAGTGTTTGTTTTAATTTACAATATTTGGCTGAAGTTGTTATTAGTTCATTTTAGTGAAATTTGCACTAAATAAGACTAAAACATAATGACTTTCCTAATGTAGGACTTAAATTTTTTTATTCCCTAAATAGGACTTAATAATGACCTTGTGGGAGGAATAATGTCCAGTAATAATAGACATTTACTTGAATAATGACTACTTGATAATGACCAAAAGTCCTATATTGAGAAATAAAAACATATAGTCTTATATTGGGAAAGTCATTATGTTTTAGTCCTATTTATGTAAATTACTCTTCATTTTATTTGAAAATTGTGATGGAATTAAAAAAAACTCACGTAATAAAAACTATATCAAAAGCTATTTGAAACAGGAAGTGACAGAATTATATTATTTTATCAAATAGATACTAAAAATAATTAAAAAAGTGAATGAAGTTTGACTATGTAAATAGTAAACAAACACTTCAACTTTGGATGGAGGAAGGATACTAAAACATTATCCCACACTTAAAATTTGGTTTCTTAATAGCGCACAGGAAAAAGACTAATAAAGTAGGAGAAAAACATTGAAAATATACCAAAATAGGAATTCCATGTTCTTATTCTCGAAATAGAAGTTAAAATGCATTTACATTACCAATCATGACATGTATATTACGTAAAATACACATGTACAGTGCCACATTACTACAATGCGAACTTCATAGCACCAACCAATTTTCACCATGATGTGATTCTTTTTGTCCCAACACTTTGTCTTACATTTCAAAATTTAAATAACTTTTTTAAGATGTCAAAATATATATATATTATCTTGTCACCAAAACGCAGCTAATGGACTTTTAATAATAAGAGCCCAATGTAACACCCCAATCCGTATAACCCGGAATTACACGAATTAAGGTGAAACGAGAGTTAAATAAAAATTTCTCTTGACATTTGAAAATGACAATTACTTATAAATGTTAAATTTACAGACTCTGGATCGCGACCCATTTAAAAATATTTTCAGAGTAATGCGGAAGTACAATAATAATCAAATCATGACACATTTAAAAATCTGATGATCAAATATTTGCCTGCCATCCTTGCATCTCTTCTAACTCAATGCCCTCCGGGAAAGGTTCCATCATTGTCTTCTTGTTACCTACGTGTAGTCAACGAAAAATACAAACTACACGCTCAGCGAAACCGCTGAGTGGTACCACGCTAGAATCGTAGAATGATTTACAGACATATACATATACATATGTATACGTCCACAAAATGTATAGTAACATTCATGATATGGCACATATTATCATATGGTCAATTTGATGAATCATGATGATAAATATTTAATGATAATTACATGATGGCACATTTAATCAATTTGCTTGTGAGGATGATTACATGATACCTATGTAATCAATATACTTTTTCTTGATGATGATTACATGAAACCTATGTAATCAATGTAATTGTACTTGATGATGGTAACATGATGCATGATCCTATAACTTGCAAGGACACCCTTGCGCTATGAGTTCGCCCATTTGGTACGACGAACTCACGCGGCCTTAGTCTCACGAATGAGGTGAGACTAGAAAAATAGGGGTGGTACTCGAAACCTAAATACCATGTACGTACACTAAGCCCGGAACGGGTGATGTCGGACTAGTAAGTCCCGCACATCACGCTATAAGAGACTCAATTACGCATGATCTCTTACGCATGCATATGATATGATATGCTACAATATGTGTGATGATATGAGTCATATGATATGAACAATTTGTAAACAATATGAATGGATAAATATACTTTATTTTATTTGGGTGAAATGGTTGGAACGGTCGACCGTTTGGCGAGATGGTCGACCTTGATCTTCATCGTATCGGGCTGGCGGATCACCGTGACGGTCAACCGTGGTTGACCGGCGGTCGACCGTTGTTGACTGGCTGCGGATGGCGGACTTCGGCTGGACGGGCGGCGGTTGACCGTTCTGCTGACAGTCGTGGTCCGTTTCGAAGTTTTAACATGACGGTCGACCGTTTGCGTCGACCGTTTGGGTCTGCGAATCTTTCTCTTGATATTTTGAGTGTCCAAAATACTTCTTTAAGTCTTTTAAGCACCTTTGATTAACATATACATATTGTTGGGTTGATTTCCAAAGTTTATATTTACTTATGTGTATATTAACTTTATGGATTTGGTGTATTTTGATCTCAACATATAGATAACTTATATATGCATCACATATATATTTTGGAATGGTTTTAACATATGGAATAACATATATGTTCATGTATGTATGTGATGAATGATTCGACAAGTCTAACGCAAGGGTACAGACCTGGAAATCATCGGTCGAAACCTTACGGATGAGCGGGAGTGGAAACAATATCGAAATTCACCAATTTTGTCACTCTCGTCACAATTGGATAGCCTACCGTATTTTGGGCATACCTCCATCGTTTCTTCACGGAATTGCAAACCGTTTGATTATGTGGATTCCTAAGATGTAAGGCTATAACTTTCGTATAGAAAGTATTTCGAGTTAACAGATGTAAGATAGCGTAAATGGGACCTGAAGTCAATGGGAAGTTGCTGTCCAGAATTTTGTATATGTCGATGAACAATGATTCCGACGATTAACTCCTTTATTTCAATATTCCAACGCCGAACCTTCTCTACGATACTTTCCGGATGTTCCTAATAATTGTTATAGAGTTTATGGTGAGTTCTTGGAATGAAACAATATGAATTTGGTGAAGAAGGTGGTCCAACCCGAGGAGCTCGCCACCACTGGCGCAGTTCCGGTATTTTGGCCATATCTTCTTCGTTACTTAACGAAATCGCGAGCCGTTTGTTGGGCTGGATTCGTATCGTCCGGGGCTACAACTTTGGTTCAAGAAGTATTTCGAGATAATAGATGGAAAATTTCAGTTTTTACCTCAAAGTGGACTGATGTGTTTTGGTTTCAGGATTTTGAGACTTTATGGTTTCTTATTGCTCTTCTTTCTTTCTCCTTGGCACCAAGCTATGAAATGGTGAAGTTTCCTTCCTTCCTTGATGTTTAGCCGAGAGAGAGAGAGAGTGTATGGAGGAATGGATGAGTGATGGTGGATGATGATGATGATAATAATATAAAGGAGTAGGTGTATAATAATGAGAAAGAGGTTTTGGAGTTTTATGTTGGTGGAGTTGAATTGTTGAGCTTGGAAATATTTTTAGTATGTTTAGGGAATTTCCTAGGTGGCTGTCCGATTTGTGGAGATTTGAGGAGAAAATAAAGTTTGGCTTTTAGTCCAAACTGACTAGTTACCCCAAACAGTACACGCTTTTTCGCCCAAACTGCTCCGAATTGAAAACGGATTGTATTTTTAGAATTAGACTGTCAAAACTAGAATTTTGACGTAATCAAAATATTTTTATAAGAACTTTTATTTTTTCTCAGTGTTCAGGTCTGTCTCCGTTATAAATTAATTTAATAATATGAATGAGATAAAAATATATGAATTAAATCCAAATGATAAATATGGTGTTGTCAAGGGTCAAAATTATTATTTCTAATCTTATGAAATCTCCTTTAAATTGAGTTTATTTTATGGGTCAAAGTTACAAATTTTAATATTTAAAATCATCATAGCTACAAATCTATAAATCAGATGGGTTCTTGAAATGTACCGTTGGATTCATCTCTTCGAGACATATCCATAAAAATAAGTTTTTAACAAAAAGTAATTATTTTGAAAGTCCATTTATTTTTGGTCAAACGTATAAATATTCGTTATTGGACAGAATTTACTTTTGTTTTATAATAAATTTTAGGCCATATTTTGTGGCGTTACATTTAAGACGAGTGACCACCTCGAAAATGGCCAAATAGCGTCGGTACCCCACGTGGTTTGCAAAACGGACACCAATACCCTTTCTGTTTTCAAAACTTATTTCTAAAGTCCCTGTGGTTTTAAAATGCAGCTAATGGACTTTTAATAATAAGAGCCCAAAGACGAGTGACCACGTCGAAAATGGCCAAATAGCGTCGGTACCCCACGTGGTTTGCAAAACAGACACCAATACTCTTTCTGTTTTCAAAAGTTATTTCTAAAGTCCCTGTGGTTTCAAAATGTTGCACCCGTGCCCCTCTGATCATCTTCAGGCCATTTTTCCGGCAAAGAAGGGGGGCATTGGTGCATATTTTCTAAACCATAAGGGGTATCAGTGCTGATTTTTATTTCTAGTTTATTTTTTGTTTTTCCATTTTTCGTTTTTTTGTTCCATTTATTAATAAGGGTTTTTTAAAATTGTTTTTATAATATTCTTAAAATTTAAAGTTATTTTTGTTTGAAAAAATAAAATATAATGCATATGTACGTCTCAAATTTACAATTTTTGTTTTTTCTAAAAAAAATAATTTTTTTTGAGAACTTCAAAAAAAATGAGGAATAAAATAAGAAAAAAATAATATAAAAATTAAAATGAATATCTTTTTTGGACATCTCAATTCTAAGGACTTTTTTAGGCGTGTGTAAATTTTTTTTTGTATAAGACTTTTTTTTGCGTATTTTAATTTTTTTCATTTCTCTTTTCCTTATTTTTATTTTTTTATTCTGGGTTTTTTTGAACTTTCCAAAAAATTATTCTAAAAAAAAGGTGAAAATGTTTAATTTGATTTAGATGTAATGTATGTTAATTTTTTTTTTAATTTTTATTTCAAACACAAAGAATTTTTTAATTTTTAAAACATTATAAAAATTGAAAATATATTTTCTAAAAAATCTAGGAAAAGGAAAAAGAGATACAAAATATTTAAAAAAGGGAAAACACAAATAATAAACTAAAATAAGAAATGAGCACGAATGCCCCTTATGGTTTAGAAATTATGCGCCAATGCTCCCTCTTCGCCGGAAAATGATTAGAGAGGGTGTGGGTGCAACGTTTTGAAATCATGAGAACTTTAGAAATAAGTTTTGAAAACAGAAGGGTTATTGGTGCCAATTTTTCAAACCATAGAGAGCACCGGACCTATTTAGCCAGTCGAAAATGGCTGTTGAAATTATACTAGACAACCCTCCTTCCCCTCCTGCATGAAGACACGCAAATGCCTAGCCAATATGATGAAATTATAGGTATGAGATAAGTCTCACATCTTGAAAATTCTTTTAATCCGAGTTGAGCTCACTACATATGTTTAATATTCAACCATGCTACACTTACACCAAAAAATGTATTTCAAAGTTACACCAAAGATATACACTAATATTTTGATAATTCACATTAATACAAAATGCTAGTGCGTTAATAAAAATTTGTAATCATATTTTGTGTTTGTGTGATCTATCACCCTAGCATTACATTGACACAAAATGAATTTATATACCTGCGGCGGAGTACAAATTGGATGCAAATTAAACGTTGAGGTACAAATAGCTTAATCCATTTAGCATTAGAGTAATCCTAGGGATGCACAGTCATGCTCCCCATTCATATACTCTCTCTGTCCTTGAATGTTTATCACATTTTTAAAAACGAGACAAAATATCAAATTTTTCAAGTTATTTTATTTAAATTTGGTATAGAAATAAAAAAATTATATTTAAAAACTACATGAAAAGTTCTTCGAAATAAAAGGTGTCCAAAATATTTTATTTTATGAAATAACCAATATAAATATACAAATAAATAAAAGTTTCTGTGACTGTTCAAAAAGTAAATGTGGCAAACATTTTGGGACGGATGAAGTAATTCTTATCAACTCTTTAATTTGTTTATCTACGCCAAAAATGTATGTTGCAGAGTCTGGTGTACAAATTGGGGTACAACGTGGAATACCCAAAACATTTTTGTTAATATTGTACTCCTTCCGTCCCCCAATGGATCCTTCTGTAAATATGCTATTCAAAATGCGCACGATAACTTTTATTTATTTATGTTTTTCATTGCTTATTTAATAAAATAAAATATTATTGCTACTTTTTACTCCCTCCATTCCTTAAACCCTTTCTCTTTCATTTTTTTTGTTTTCCTTAAAACACTTCTTTTTTCTATTAAAAAAAATCACTTTTACCCGTACTTTTTCGTACCTTACCTATCACATCATACTTTTTTTTCACTAATAACTAAACTATCACATTTTACTTTTATCCATCACATCAGGGACAAAATTAGAAAGTTAACTAAAATTATACTTTCCTTATTTTGTTCTAAAGTCAAAACAAGAACAATTTTAGAGAACGGAGGGAGTATTTGGTAAAATTTCCTACGTATTTTTCGAATATGTAAACTATGCTTTAGTTTTTTTATAAAATGAATTGAAAAAATATGTGAATTTTTTTAAGGAAAAAAATTGGATAAAGGAGTGCAATAAAGATGGATAAAGGATATGGAGTGTAAGAAGACATGCATGTGGTTGGGTAGATTGGAGAGTAAGAAAGATGGATTAAAGGGTTTGGAGTGTTTGATTATGGAAGCATGCATATAATTATGGATTTGCCCTTTTCCCCAACATTAATGTCTGCAAACGAGTAAGTAAGGTGGTCAAGGGAAATTATTGAATGCGCGCGTAAATTAACAACGACCTTTTATATGGAAATTTGTTCGTGTGTCGGCCCACAACCAAGAAACATCAAGACATTTGGGTCTGCTAAAAGTTGGGCAATTGATCTTCCCACATTTAATAAAATTGTTCAAGTCCCTTGACTTTCTCCCTTCTGCCGTCCCTTTCCCTCTCCCAAAAAAAGAATTGAGAAAAAACAAACCAAAACCATATACCACAAATAAAGGCAATAAGGGTGAGCAAACGAGTCTTGGAATCGTAACGAGATTCGGTCACGTGGTTAGGAGTGATTTTTTTTTGGGAGGGGGATAAGAATCACCTCGTACTTCAAGATGAGATACGTTATGGATGGCTTTAAACAGACAGGTGTCATATGACGATCTTAATGGTTGCTACAGTCAAGAAAGAAACTTTGAGAGTTAGTATTTAAAAAACCTCAACATGAATACATAGCTTGTGTCTTTGTGCTTATGAATATAAATTTATTCAAGGTCAAATGAAGTAATCTTTGTGATGAAGAAAATACTTGGACAAGTAAAAACATAGTGTTACTATTCACATGACTAATATGATATTTTAAAGTTTTTTTTATGATGATACTATGTCTCAACCTTTTTTTACTATTAAATCTGTTATTCTTTTTGTCCTAATTTAAATTCTATATTGTTGTTTAAAAAAATTATGTATTTAAAAAATACATAAGAGACGTGACAAGACTAAATATTTTATCAAATACGTAATGAAAATGAGTAAAAAATTGGCTAAATTTTTTACCATGTGACTATGTGAGTAGTGAAGAAAGAACTGAAATTGAGACAGGGAAGTCCATGTAAATTCAATTAGGAAGATTTTTCCTTATTAATGGAAGGAGTATCATCTATATACTTTTAGCTTTTCATTATAGGGCTTACAAATTAAAGATTCAATGCTTTCACTAGAGTTCGTGAGAGGGAGAGCCATGAAAAGTTTTGTTGGTGGATAAGGTATTTTTTAAGAAATATATTTGTATTCATTAGGTAATATAAAAAGTTCAGTGATCATTGGTACAATTTTTAAAATTTAGGGGAAAGCCATGCAATTTTTGAGGATTGCTCTTTTATTGATCATTTGCTCATCAGTATACCTGTTGAAGATTGATGAAGATGACATGAATTGATGAAAATGTTGATCGATTGACGAAAAGCTTGATAAATTGATGTTTGAGCTTTGGATTCGCTAAGTGACGACTAAAGGGGGATAATTATCTAGCTTTCAAGAGGTTTAAAATATAGAAAATTATGTAAGCAAAAACATATTGCATAACTCAAGTGTAACATATGAGTTTAGATGAATCCACACTTGCAATTGACGAGCTTGTGATTAACGTACTCTTAAATCTAACGCATATGGACCACTGATGCAACATTTTCAAAAGTTCAGAGATCGTTGATACAATTTTTAAAGAATTCAGAGGTGAATAGTACAAAAAACTCATTAATGAATTAATAAAAGTTTTAGTCTAAAACATTATTTGTTTTTTAAAATAAATATTTGCACTAAATAGCACTAAAATTTAAGTCATTTCCCTAAATAGTAGTACTTAAATTGTTTTATTCTTTAAATAGCACTTCATAATATCCATAATGTCCAGTGATGGCCAATATTTTCTTGAATAATGACTAATGGATAATGACTAAAAAACATATGTAATGCTATTTAGAGAAAGTCGTTATGTTTTGGTGCCCTAAATTTCTCTTTTTAAAATCATAACGAAAGGTCTCTTTATAAATAGGACCAAGGAGGATTGCTCTTTTTCTTGGATGGGAATGGTAATGGAGCTTCAATTAGGATTGGGTCTTCCAAGAACAATGGTCGATCCAAATTGCTGGGAAATGGAATTCACGGAGGGAAACTGTGGCCAAATTTTTAAGAAGCAAAGATTTGATGACGAGGAGGCCATGGATGAGTGTGGTGCAGAGAATGACGATGAACTTCAAACTCTGCCATTGCTGCCTTGGGACAACTATCCCCTCCACACTAATGATGATGATGATGAAGAAAATGAGGATAGCAATTCTACCATTTCTAACAGGTGCACATATTCTAGACTTGTTTCTAACATCAATTCTGAAAATGATCTCATTAATTAGATTTATCTTAGGGAAACAAAATTGTTAAAAATTTATTTTATTGTATTAATATACCCAAATCAACTACTGTGTAAATTTAATGCAATTGATGATTAAAGTTTTTGCAGTTTGATTTAAAAAAAATCAAACCGGACGAACATTCTGGGTTTATTGCAAAGTTTTGACACATAAACTCATTCACTACAAAAAAAACACTTTTTTTTTACCAAAAAAAATCACTTGTGTTTCCATAGCTCTTGTGAAGTGTAAATTAAACTTAATTTTGGAGGAATGTAAAATAGGGATGAAGCAGGGAGTGGTGTGGCATGTTGGCCACCCATTAACTCATGGAGGACGCCGGCGGCGAAGGAGGAGGAGAACGGCGGCAGAGGGCGGCGCGGGTCGCCGTTTGTAAAGGTGAAGATGGAAGGGGTTGGGATTGCAAGAAAGATCGACTTAAATGCACACAGTTCCTATGCCTCACTCACTTCCTCCGTGATCACCCTCTTTGGACGAGGTTTTATTTTTTTTGGCACTTACCCATTTGATTAAATAATACATTCATGTCACTTCTAGTTTTGTAGATCTTTGAAGTAGTTTTTTAATATGTAATTTATTTTTTTTGATTTCACACCATTTTTCGTATAAACTGATTCCAAAATAAGTTCAGTTAAACATCGTAACGCGCAACATGAAGATATTTTTTGGCCGGATGGAATATCACAACTTTTTTATCAGTAATTAATTAACGGTGGGGTTCTAGTGTCACTGGAGTACGATGTCACTCCGGTGCTCCGTTCGCAAAATTGACGGTTCCTATGTCCCTAACCCACCCCCTAAACCCCCACCCTACCCCCGCCCCTGCACCCCCACCCCAACCCCGCCGTAAGCCCCCCACAAAATGTGTGGTTATTATGCGTTCATAATAGCCACACATTTTGTGGGGGGCTTACGGCGGGGTTGGAGTGGGGGTGCAGGGGAGGGGGTAGGGTGGGGGGTTTAGGGGGTGGGTTAGGGGGGTAGGAACCGTCAATTTTGCGAACGGAGCACCGGAGGTGCCCAAAATGCCAGTGGCACCGGAGTGGCACCGTACTCCAGTGGCACTAGAACCCACCGATTAATTAATTAATTAATACTTCCTCGGTCCCAAATAGATTACATATTTATTATTTTAGCCTCCTGGTAATCTTTATTTGATTCATGTTTTAATTGATCATTTAATAATATAAAATATTCTTGTCGTCACTACTTTTGATTATGTAAGTTACGTTTTTTTTATTTCTATACGAATTTGTAAATAAATTAAATTTAAATAAAAAACACCAGATTTTGGGAAAAAGTATGTATATTTAAAATGTTTGTTCCTATTATTTTGGAGACAGATGAGGAAGATGTGGAGGCATATGCTCTCACATATCAGGACAAGGAAGGGGATTGGCTTCTTGCAGGGGATGTTCCTTGGGGGTATGTGAAAACCCCATCTCATATATATATATATATGGAGACTGGGTTTGTCCCCTTTCAATGTTTTTTTTTTAGAAATAATTTTATGTAGAGAATAATCTCTGAAATTTGATTTTTCATATTTGTGGATTTTACAGAACGTTTATCCAGTCGGTGCAAAGGCTAAAACTGGTTAAGAGAGAAGATTTAAGTTGATTGCATCAGTCCACTAAGAAATATGGTCTTATTATGGTTGTTTTTTTAATCTTTAGTTCACTATTCACAAGGAATTATTACTCAAGCTTTATTATTAGCATTATTATCAATTGCGACACAGACCATTATCGTCTGTATTTGTTTGTGCGAAGCATGGGTGCATCCATGGTAGCACCCATGTGGTGGCACCCTAGCATGGTCCATTCTATTAATTGATTGACAAAAACAATCACTACTTTTTAACATATGCATTGCACGATAAAAATATTGTTTTCATATGTACTACCTCCGTCCTGACTATTTGTCTAATTTTGACTTTTTTAACCATTCACATATAATTAAATAAAATATATTTTGTATATTAATTAGATAAAATAATATTTTAAAAATGGTGTATATAATAAATCTTATTAAACTATTTTTGTATCAAAATCTAATTTGATTTTTATTTTATTTGAGATCAAAATTTATTAATTTTGATCGAAAAAAAATCAAAACTGGACAAATACTCAGAGATGGAGTGAGAATAATACTCCCTCCGTCCTATAATGATCTTCCCAGAGTACTATTCCAACTTCACGGAAATTTATATTTATTTGTGTTTTTTCATGGTCTATATGATAAAATAAAATATTCTTGTCACCATTTGTTTTGTTGAACTTTTAATATAGTTTTTAAATATGTATGTTTTATTTTTTATTTCTATACCAATATTTAAATAAAATAGATTGAAAAAAAAATTGAGATTTTTCTTCGTTTTGCGAACCGGGAAGATCATTATAGGACGGAGGGAGTATAAATTTAACAATACAAAATTAATGGGATGGAGGGAGTATTATCCTAATGAAGTTCTAGAAGGACTTTAAACATCATCTACAATTCTTTAGTAAAACTCAAATAGAACTATGAGAATAGATATTTAGAGAATAGAAGTAAGAAGTTATAATACCTATTGCTTAAAGAATTGCTCCCATTATCTCAATGTGGAAGAAGCTCAATTAAAAGAAATTTCAATACTTGAGTCTACCAGGTTCAGGAGCTATTCAATTGCTCACTAAAGATTCGAATATGAATTGATTTCATTTCTGTTTTTTTCAAACTATAATTTTAGATTCCAAAATTCATATCACATCATAAATTTAAACGTAGGCTAAGTATTTCACCAAAATTTACAATTACCCAATAGATAGATAAACAACTACTACCTCCATTTCAGAGTATTTGTTCAATTTAACTTTTTCGAGTCAAATTAGACAAACTTTGAGACTCAAATAAGTAAAAACTACAATTTATATTAGCATAACAATAATTTTATCAGATTTAACTTGTTTCAAAGTTTCAAAATTTTATTTTATTTTATTAATATGCAATACGAATTGAGAGTAATTGAAGATTAAAGTTTGTCTAGTTTGATTCGAAAAAGTCAAACTTGACGAATACTCTGAGATGAATGGAGTAAATAAGAATGTGATAACTATTTTTTTAAACCTCCAAAGATAAAACTACAGCTTCACTATACATGATCTGACCTTCACTCGCCGCCGATTCACAAAGGAAAGACAACATTACCAAATAAATAACTACTTGAGCTTCAAGAAAAATTCAAATATAACTATGACAATTGAATGCTTGAAGACTTTTTATTTGTCAATAACATAATGGAAACAAAGATTCATCAATATCTAATCTAAACTACATAATAAAGTTTGAAAAAAGATTAAATTTAAAAGTAAATAGAGGAAGAGTAAGACTTGTAGGTTGTTGTTCCATTTGAAGAGTGGAGCATATGCGTTTGTATTTAAGGGGGAGAGTTTATTGCCGAGTATTTCAAGGTGAATGGATTAGCTAAGCCAAAGCGTGTTTGTCCTTGAATTAGATTTTATATTATTCTTTTTTCATTATATAAAACATATATATTGATGTAATTTGATAATGATCAAGTATTTACAAATCAATAATGTATATATATGTTACAGAGTATGTAGACGTTGAGTTCATCGGTTCACACAGGAGATTTACAATGAAGTCAATGATTACACTGCCAATGCATTTAAACATAACACAATTGATGCTTAATATGTTTATTCATGTCACGCATTTCTTCATCTTCCACAATCCTTTTGTCACACCCAATCCTTCTTTTCTTATATAATTCTACCTTCTTGGAAAACTTCATTGCATATCTTCACCATATCTCTATTGACATATCTACCCAAGCGTTTACTCTTTAAATCATAAGCACTCTGCATCCAATATTATTAAAGGGGTATAGATATGTACTAATGTAGAATTTTAATTTAGACAAGCCAAATTGATTAGCATAAAAATGGTAATTAAAATGTGGCAAATTATTACATGCACCTAAGGTTCATAGTAGACCTTAACATATGCTAAATGAGCATTTTCAAGTATGGATAGAAGCATTTTTAAAATAAAAAAAGTATGTGAGAAGGTCCAAGTGAACCTTAGGTCCACCATATAACCTGTCTTAGAATATACTAGTCTAATGTAGTTACGAGTCCAACAAGGTCCACTAACACTTAACCCTTTTATACATCCGCCCACAGTCCCCTTCAAGTTTAAACATGATCAAAACATAAAAAGAAATAAGCTGTCGTCTTAGGTGGAAGTACTCCTCCCTTTTAAATAGGGGGTGGACTCCAATCACTCCATATAAGTGTAAAACATATTGATGCAATTTCAAATTAGTCAAGTAGTTTTGAATCAATAATGCATATATTATAGAGTATGAAGGCGTTGAGTGCCTTTACTGCCTTATCCCACGCTGTAGGATTTACAACGTAAACATAATGCAGTCGACACTTATTATGTTATAATGTAATGTGTTTCTTCCTCTTCCACATTTCATATTCCTTTTCAAACACCCAAACCTTCCTTTCCTTATATATTTACACCTTCTCCCTAGGCTTGGTTGCACCATCTTCACTATCTCTATCAGTCATATCTACCCAAGTATCTACTCTTCAAACCATAAACTCTATACATCCAATACTATTAGAGCAGTATGCATAATTATTTATGTAGAGTTTTAGACAAGCCAAGCTGTTTTTATTAAGCACAAAATGATATTTAAAATATACTAATATAACCTAATTACAAATCCCATAACAAGTTCTACTAGCACTAAACCCTAAAACATCCACCAACAATCCTTTTCAAGTTGAGACATGAGGATAACGAATTGAGTGTACAAATTTGATAATAAAAAAAATTATTACTAAAAAACAACACAAACTCGATATGATACATAATTTATACTAAACTTTATTTGATGTGACAACAATGAACAAAGGTGACTGCCAAAACTGATGACATATGACCCCACGCGGGATGACTAACAAGCGTCCTATTTCTAGACGAATGTTTTTGTATTGAGGTGCCACTGACCTCACATACTGACCTGTTGAACATACAGCTGGTTACAGTTCAACATAAATAAATAACCAAATATTATATCATAAAAAATGTCATCAAATCTAGCTGGATGGAAGATTCGATGTGACTGCCAACTCCCAAACAAATACATACCACACAAAATCATATATCTCGGCTACATAGGACGGAGTAAACGTGAGCAAATAAACAAACAATCAAAACCTAATTGGCCAAACACATAGAGACGGGCAAAAAAGAAATGATCGGTGGCTGAATTATATCAAGTAAATCTAAGCAAATTGTAGAAAGGTTAATTTCATTGATCAAATATGTGGGAGTACATGTCTATATATACATAAGAGTTTCTAATCCTATACAAGGTAGGAGTCAATAATATGAAACAATATATTCCTAATCCTATACAAGGTAGGAGACAATAATAGGAAACAATATATTTACATTAAATATAGAATATATTTAACATGCTCCCGGCTACGTCGGATGAGGAGGGGGTCTGATACCCAGACTGGACTTAAACTCGAGGAAGAGTAGAGAAAGTAGACCTTTGGTGAAGATGTCAGCATACTGTGAAGAGGAGGGCACGTGAAGGACTCGAATATGGCCGAGTGCTACTTTGTCTCGCACAAAGTGTATGTCGACTTCAACGTGCTTAGTGCGCTAGTGCTGAACTGGGTTCGATGAGAGATAGACGGCGCTGACGTTGTTGCAGAAGACAAGGGTGGCACGTCGTAGTGGTTGCTGGAGCTCAAGAAGAAGATTTCGTACCCAAGAAGTCTCAGCAACTGCATTTGCCACAGCCCGGTATTCTGCCTCTGCACTGGAACGGGAAGTGGTGGCCTGGCGTTTTGAAGACCAGGAAATCAGGTTGTCACCTAGAAAAATACAGTACCCGGAAGTGGAGCGTCTGGTGTCGGGACAGCCAGCCCAATCAGCATCAGAATAAGCCTGGAGATAGTCTGTCGAGGAGCGAGTCAGGTAGATACCGTGAGTGGCAGTGCCGCTAAGATAACGGAGAACTCTCTTCATGGCCGTGAGGTGAGAGTCGTGGGGCGCATGAAGGTGAAGGCAGAGCTGCTGAACGGCATAAATGATGTCAGGTCTGGTGAATGTGAGATACTGTAGAGCACCAACTATGGACCTGTAAAGAGAAGGATCTGGAAGTGCCGTGCCGGAAGAGGAAGAAAGCTTTGCCTTGGTGTCGACTGGAGTGGATATGGGGCGGCAGGAGACCATCCCTGCCCTCTCAAGGATCTCATGAGTGAACTGTGTCTGATGGAGGAAAAGGCCCTGAGTAGTGCGATGAACATGAATGCCGAGGAAGAAATGCAGATCACCCATGTCTGTCATGGCAAACTCAGCCTTGAGTTTCTGAATGAGACTCTGAAGAAGCCCTGGCGAGGAGGCAGTGAGGACGATATCATCAACATATAATAAGAGGTAGTCGGTCCCCGAGGCATGCGTGAAGACGAAAAGAGAAGTGTCAGATTTGCAGCTGCGAAATCCAATAGTCTGAATGAAACCTGCAAATCTGTGATACCATGACCGGGGTGCCTGTTTCAGACCATAAAGAGCTTTCTTGAGCCGGCAGACATGATGAGGGTACTTTGCATCCTGAAATCCTGAGGGCTGGCTAGCATACACGGTTTCCTGAAGCTGTCCATGGAGGAAGGCATTTTTGACATCGAGCTGATGGATGGGCCACCCACGAGACAACGCGAGGCTAAGGACGATTCGGACCGTGGCAGGCTTGATGACGGGGCTGAAAGTTTCGCTATAGTCAACGCCAAAACGCTGATTGAATCCACGGACCACCCATCGGGCCTTATACCTGGATAGCTCACCGGATGGGCCAAATTTGTGTCGGAAGAGCCATTTACCGGTGATTATGTTTTGGTTGGGGGAGGGGGGTACTAGTTCCCATATGTCATTCGTTAACAAAGCATTATATTCATCACACATAGCAGCATGCCAGTTTGGATCTTTCATAGCACTACGGTAAGTTGGGGGTAAAGGGGAGATGGAGGTGGTGGCGTGGAGGTCTAAGATTTGTTTTGGGCAGAAAACACCGGCCTTAGAGCGGGTTTGCATTGGGTGGGCGTTGACCGGTGGGGGAGGGGAGTGGGCTGTGGGGTGAAGGTGGGAAGGGGGGGTGTGCCGTGGCGGGGAGCTGGGCTGGCTGGAGTGGGCTCCGCGGATGGGCCGAGAGTTGGGGTTGGGTTGGGCCGCGAAGGTTTCTGGGGCAGGCCGAGGGGTGGGAGGGGTGTTGGGCCCTGTGGAAGTGAGGAGAGGGGGGGAACGGGTTGGGCTGGCGGGGATGGGCTGGGCAGTGGGCTGGGGGGTTTGGTCCGGAGAGTTGCTGGGCGGGCTGGGCTGGTGATAGGGGTAGGGTGGGGTGGGTCGTCGTCGAGAAAGCTAAGTTCGTTGGTGGAGACGGGGTGACCATAGGGGAAGCAGGATTCATCAAACACGACGTGGCGGGAGATAATGATTTTGTGGGTGGTAAGATCGAAACAACGGAAACCTCGTTGGTTAGAGGGATAGCCGAGAAAAATGCAACGAGCGGAGCGTGGGGCTAGTTTGTGGGGGGCGGTGGCGGAGATATTGGGGTAACACAAACAACCAAAGACGCGAAGATGATCGTAGGAGGGGGGGAATGGAAGAGGGAGGCGTGGGGGGTTTTATTTTGTAAAGTGGTGGTGGGAAGAATGTTAAAAATATGAGTTGTCATGTGAAGGGCCTCAACCCAGAAAGTAGGTGGAAGTTGGGCTTGGAAGAGGAGTGAACGAACCGAGTTGTTGATGGTACGAATTGTGCGCTCAGCTCGGCCGTTCTGTTGACTGGTATGAGGGCACGAGAAACGAAAGAGGATACCTAAGGAGTCAAAAATATTTTTAAGTGGTGAATTACGATATTCTGTTCCATTGTCACACTGAACTGCTTTTATTGTTGTATTAAAATGATTTTTGACATATGCGACAAAAGAGGTTAAATGATTAAAAGCATCACTTTTATGTCTTAAAGGAAAAACCCAAAGATAATGGGAGAAATCATCCAACAATAACATATAAAACTTAAAACCAGTAATACTCGGAACAGGAGATTGCCATAAATCTGTATGTAAAAGTTCAAACGGAAACATAGAAACACGACTAGAAGAATAAAATGGGAGGCGCACATGCTTTCCCAATTGACATGCATGACAGAGAGAATGTTGGTAACTTTTAAAAAAAGGAAGAGAAGAAATATTGCTAAGGACATTGTGACTCGCATGGCCTAGGCGCTGGTGCCAGGTCTGGAGATCGACAGCGGCAACATTGGCTTGAGCGGCAGGTGGGCGTCCTAAGGGGTAGAGGGGTCCCATATCATTGGATCGATGCATCACGGTGCCCGTCCGACGATCCTTCACAGAAAAACCATTAGAGTCAAATTCAACTGTACAATTATTATCGCGAGTGAGTTGACGGACAGAGATAAGGTTGTGAGTGATGTGAGGAGAGATAAGAACATTTTTAAGGGATAAGGAGGGGGTAGTGGGGAGGATATGGTTACCAACAGCCGTAGTGCTTACTTTAGATCCATTACCAACAGTGATATATAATGGTGAATATAAAGATTGAGAATTAACATGAGAAATAGTACCTGGGTCAGAGCCAATGTGATGGGATGCACCGGTGTCCATATACCAAGTGGGTTCACGGAGGGACATAGTGTCAAAGTGATGGGCTAGGGCTGTGGGGTGGGGTTTTGGGTTGTCGGGTGGGGCTGTGGGGTGGGGTACTGCCCTACGGCAGGGGTGGGGGGTACGGGTATGGGGTGGGTTGAAGAGGGGGGCTGTCGGGTGATAATTTTGGGTGGGGGGTGGGACGAGGGAGGGGGCTAGGGTGTAGTGGGCGTGGGCGGGTAGGGGTGGGTAGGGCGTGGGCCTAAGAGACCCGGGTTGGGGTTAGGGTACGGTGAGTTCCAGGTATTGTTGCCGTCGTAGGATTGCCGTGGTCGTGATCCGTTTTGACGTCCGCGACCTCTGCCCCGATTTCCACCGCCACGGCCTTGTCCTCGTCCATAACCTCCACGTTGCCCGGAGTTGCCTTCCCCATAGCCTGTGCCGCCATGCTGTCCGCCATAGCCGCTGGGAGTACCGCCGTGAGTGCCGCCATGGGTGTTGCCGCCGGCTCGGGTCGTGAGGAAAGCCGTGGAGCCCGAGTCGGAGGGACCCGTCCGTTGTCGATCCAGCAGCATGAGGGCGGATCGAACCTGCAGAAACGTGGGCATGGGATCCTGAAATTGCAGGAATGATGTTTGTCCCTAGAGATCGGCAGGGAGACCACGAAGCATTTGAAGGACGAGTTGGTGTTGGGAGACTGGTGCATCAACATCATCCAGCCAGTCAGCAAGATTCTGCAGTTGTTGGCAATAGGCTGCCATAGTGGAGTTGCCCTTGACTGTTTGTGCGAAATTCATGTTCCAATTGCATAGCTCGAGCATGTTTGTTGTCGTGGAACAAGTCGTGGATGACTTTCCAGAGAGCAGAGGCAGTGGAGACAGAGGAGATGACCAAATCTGAGACCTCATCGGTGATGGTGGAGAGGATCCAACCCTGGAGGAGAGCGTCAAGTTGGAACCATTCGTCGTCGTCATCGGAGAGGGGGGCGACGGAGCCATCGATGTAGCCCTTGAGGTTGAATCGCCGAACCAGAAGGAGGAAGAGTCGGCTCCACTTTTTGTAATTAGGTTGGGAGAGACTGAGTTGAACGGGGACGTGAAGTTTCACGTTTGAGATTGTTGTGAAAGCAAGGTGAGGAGGTTTGGAGGAGGTATTTTGGGAAGTGATCTCGCTGTTTTCGGCCATGGTGAGGGGAAGAAGAGAACCGCCGAGGAGGAGAGGGTGTCGCCGGTGAGGAGAGCTGCCGTGGGGAGTCGGCGCTGACGGCGAGAGAGAGAAGGCCGAACGAGAGAGAGAGAGGGGGGGTTTAGGGTTTTTGATTTTTAGGCTCCGATACCATGTAGAAAGGTTAATTTCATTGATCAAATATGTAGGAGTACATGTCTATATATACATAAGAGTTCCTAATCCTATACAAGGTAGGAGTCAATAATAGGAAACAATATATTCCTAATCCTATACAAGGTAGGAAACAATAATAGGAAACAATATATTTACATTAAATATAGAATATATTTAACACAAATAAAAAACAAAAAAACAATTGGTTGCTAGATCGATTACCAAACCTTTTACGTGTAGATGGATATGACAAAATACACCAGTTGGATGCAAATTACGAAACAAGCGACATTGTCCAACCAATGGCGGTGCGATAAGATTTAGTGAGCGGAAAATTTGTGACTGATGGAGGATCACGGATGTACGAATAAACTACTATAATGGTGAGGACGAGTTGCGTTCTCGAACATTACTAAGGGTTAATCTAGCGGCGATGATGATGGAAACTCAAAAAAGTTGTGCTAAAGCCGAACCAATAGTTATGTCACCATTGTTGCTTTGGGATTGATTTTTGTGACCTGATAAAAAAATGGGCAGCGACTATTAAAACTGAAATAATAATCTGGTCAATTGAGACGATAACATAGTAGATTAATAACATATAGATTTTGGTAAATGGAAAAAACATGCCTAGGGTTGGCTTTGATTCAATATCATATAGAATTTTAGACAATCTAAACTGATTTTTATTAAGAACAAAAACCGCATCTATGATATACTTGTAATGCCCTCAAACCGGCCTAGTTTTAAATAAATAAATATTATTTATTTATTGAGACTCATTGTTTTAAATAATAAATATTGAGATGTTGATCTCATTAGATGGACTTCAAAAGTTAATGTGTTTTTAAATATAAAAAAATGTTTTCATAACGGATCTCTCAACATTAATTAAATAAATTAATTAATGATTGGGGTGGACCCGAATGTTTGAAAATAAAGTTCTTAGAAAAATTATTTGAGCATGTCATTAAATTCGTTTTAACTATCTGATTCCGGAAATACAAACGGATCTCAATTTGGACCCGTTTGGGGGGGAAAAGCGTGTACCGTTCAGGTCAGATTTTATACTACAGAGTAAAATTATTGAGAATAACTCTCCACTTAATTTCACTTCAATTCTCACGCCACTACACCCTCATTCCTCCCACCATTATTCACCCATTAAATTCCCTTTAATAAAACCCCCTTCCCCATTCATGTTCTTCATCACTTATAACTCTCTTATTCAACACACACACTCTCCATCTTCCTCTTCTCCTTGTTGAGAGTTTCGGCCATAGCAGCCCAGGGAAAAAGGAGGAGTTCCGACGTGTAGACGAGGAGGTAAAAGAGAAGGAAGTTCACGCGAGAAGTCATTCGTTCATCGTTCATCGTCATCCATCCGTTCATTCCGTTTACGTTTCATCAACTCCTACGTTTAGAGGTGAGTAGTTGTCCCCTCTAATTCTAGAACATCAAATTATAATCTATGTCGTTATATTAATAGGAATATCGTACGCAACCTACGTAGATTCTATGCATGTTCGTAGGTTAGCCATCAAAAGGTTCACTACGTAAAAATCGTATATATTGGCCTATGAATCACTACAAATATATTCATCAATGTTTACATTATTGTTCTAAAAAGAATTAAGTTTGCAAAATGGACCAATACGTAGCCAAGGACAAGGGACTATCCTCGGGACGGTCGACCGCCACTACGGACGATGGACCGTACCCTCGGCCAGTCCGACGGTCACCACCGGGACGGCCGACCGTCAGCCGCAACGGAAGACCTAGGTGGACCGTCAGTAACCCAGAACCAGACCGTAGCCCCACGGTCGACCGCCGGTAGGGTACGGTCGACCGTTCCGCGGGCAGGTTCCCAGGCAGTTTGTTGAATAAGCCCCGTTGACCATATTGACCCAGAATCTGATTGAATGTTTGCATGAAATGTTAATCTACGGTATGTATGTTATTTAATTGATATATTCTTTGCGTTGACCAAAGGTAAATATATCAAGCATTCATCATGTTCATCCTAGACGCACGTCTTAGGTTTATCATCATGTGCATACCGCTGTAGGGAGGTCAGACTTTCGTGCGCCTACTACAGTGGGCCCGTCCAGGAACCTTCGGGATCCAACGGGTCTTCATCAAGTGGGCCTTGTGTACGTACATAGTAGTAAGGTTACGGCTACTACCCGGTTTTACTAGTCCACTTGTTCCCGGCTCATTACTGTTTTGGTATGACAACCGGAGTGCAGGGCTGATCCTGTCAAGTGAGGCTAAGCCAGGGGTGTCCTTGATAGTTCAGGTCATGCATCAAGTCGTATCATCATCATGTGTGCTCCACATCACATCAACATTCAATGTGGTTATACAACATTTTGTTATATGTAATAGTACCCCTACAGGCGCAAACTAAAGAGTTAGTAAACATGTGGTTTTCCATACATTAAGTACAGGTATTATTATGTGTATAATCATATGGGTTATCACTTCATGTTCTTTTGTTAGATTCACTCCTCAGCTTTTGCTGAGCGTGTAGTTGTTTTTGCTACACGCAGGTAGACATGACGGTACAGGTACTAACCCTGGAGGACAGTGATGATGGGAAGATGGGCGGCGCACGGAAAAGTTTAATATTTATATACATTTAATAAATTAATCATTTGGGGAAAGAACCCACCATTTGTCGTTTTACTTATTTTAGACTTATTTATTTACTTCCGCTTTTACTCTGCATTTACATCACACACGTTTTGGGGTTAACCCCCTAGCATTTATTTCACCAAACAAACCCAACCGTTTTTCAAAATAAATATACATTAATGTTTTCTTCGCTACGGGCGGTTCTCGGACCGCCCATGTCACCCTACCGGTTCGTTGGGTCGCGGGTGAACCAGGTCCACGGAAGGCGGGTGTTACAATACTAGTCTATATCGACTCTTTTGTGTATTAAAAATGTGATCCATTCTCCAGATAAGTAGAAGAAGTATTTATAGATTTTAGAGATCAATCAATCACGTCCTAACTTCTAGAAAAGTCGAGGGATCATGCCCATGTTTTTGGAAGATCATGAGGATTGTCTCCTTATTCCCTAATTATAGCGCTTACCTCACCCACTACGTTGGTGGTCGCATCCTCACTTTCGGGCAACTTGACCCTTTCCCTACGAGCTTCACCACCCTCTAACTTATTGTGTCATCTTTAGTGATCTGGGTCTAGATACAAATATTAATTATGGAGTACGTAGACCACGTATGCTGAAAACTTTCTTAAATATTAATTAGATACAAAAAGCCGTTGTTTACTTTCAAGTGTTTTGCAACACTAAAAACTTTCTTAACCTCAATGAATAAATCACCAAATGCTTCATATAATCTTCGAAACTATTCGGATAGAATTACTTTTAAAAATGTTGGCAAAACTTATATTGATTGATATTGATCCATAAATATATAAGAGGGCATACATTATAAGTAAGATACGCAACTATACAAAGATACACATGTACAATGTAATGATCTATGCAAGGAAGAGGAGAATATTTAGTTAAATAATAAATATCTTTCTAAAATAGAAATATATTGCATTGATTGTATTTTTTAACATTATTTACCTTTTCGGATTCACCACGTGTCATTAAGCCTAGATTTGCTACATGATCATCATCATCATCATCATCATCATCAGAGAATGACTTAGAACTAGAGTCGGAGTGTTTCTTTTTCTTGAACTTATTGTATTTACAATTTAGGCAATGCACCTTTAGGAGTACATACATGCTCGCCGCATCCATAACTGTAGGACGTCATGCGCTACAAATTCTTCTTAAACCAATTAGTGTTAGAAAAGGTGCATACCTTATCCTTATAGTGTATTTAGCATACACAAGTGCCCACAACGTTTGAGTGTGACTTGGTCTACAAAGGCTCTGCCACAAGATAATAATTGATGCACACATGACAAATAATCTCACCCTCGTCAATTACTCGTGTTGGGAATCAAACTCGTGACCTTGGCTCCATTACCACTAGGAATAGTTCTTGAGTTGATTTAGTTCATATCTGAGATCAGAATATTGCCCTTCCATTTCTTCAATCTTTGTTTGTCATTCTTGAAGCTCTTCCTTGAGTTTAATTCATTCAACATCAAGGTGTTGGTTCTCCATATATAATATTTTTCTTGTTAACTTGAAGAAGTTCAGTCTATTTTTCTTGGAGAATAGCTAGCTCATATCATGTGTCACCCTCTATGTCATCCTCCACTATCATTTTAAACCTTTATCTATGTAACTCCTTAGTGAGTTTTTCCAGTCTTCTTTGACTCATCAACTTACTATTGTAATTTAATAAGTTCCCGATTGAGGTATGTATTTTCAACTTTGAGATTATTATTATTATTAAATTATTATTATTATTATTATTATTATTATTATTATTATTATTATTATTATTATTATTATTATTATTATTATTCTCTAAGATGATTTTCTTGTTTACTGGTAGGGACTTTTTCCATTTTTCTTCAACAATTTTTAGCTTTTTCATTGAATCAACGTCATCATCAGAGTCATCTTTATCATTATGGAAAGAAGGAAAAGCGCAAGATGTTTCAACATTGTCTTCGTCACCCTCTTGCATATGAATTTCTTGTCTCTTCTTCAATTGAAATTTCATTGTAACACCCCGTCCCCAACCCTGGCCATAAGTGTTCGCTCATAGAATTGTAGACTAGCCCCACAACCAACACAAGTCTTTCCCGTGCACTTTCTCCTCACTCGTGTGCGCCCAAGGAATTTCCCAGGGGGTCACTTATCCTAAAATTGCTCTAGGTCAAACACGCTTAACTTTGGAGTTTTTAAGTGATGAATTCTCGAAAAGAAGATGCACCTTGTTGATATGAGTAGTACTATCAATCCTTTTGAGCCTTTTTCTTTCCCAACTTAATATGGGGTATTACATTCACCCCCACTTAGGAATGCAACGTCCTCGTTGCATCCTTTTTTAAACCCCTAGATCTTCCCCGCTATGTGAACTAAGCTCATTGGCCCGTCACGGTCGCAAGGTTGCTCTGATACCATTTGTAACACCCCGGCCCCCACCCTGGCCATAAGTGTCCGCTCATAGGATTGTAGACTGGCCCCACAAACCAACACAAGTCTTTCCCGCACACTTTGTCCTCACTCGTGCGCGCCTAAGGAATTTCCCAGGGGGTCACCCATCCTAAAATTGCTCCATGTCAAGCACGCTTATCTTTGGAATTTCTAGGTGATGAGTTCTCGAAAAGAAGATGCACCTTGTTGGTATGAGTAGTACTATCAATCCTTTTAAGCCTTTTTCTTTCCCAACTTAATATGGGGTATTACATTCACGTTCTTTTGAATTCACTTTTTCTTTAGATCTTTTGTAACCATATGTAGTTGTTCTTGAAATTCGTCACTCACATAAAGATCACCTACCTTCGTTAAATCATGTTTTTCAACAGGATTGACACGTCGCTTCTTTATGTCTTCATTCATCTCCAACTCAATTGTTTCTAGGATCCTCATCAACTCATCAAGAGAAATGCACTTGACTTCTTGTGAATGCATAATAACTTTGACATCCATAAAGTATTTTTATAGGAGAGAATGTAAAACCTTCAACAGAAGTTTGTATTTTTTAGCTTCATTTGCCAACTCTCTAACTCGTCCATGAAATTTTGTGATAGACTCCGTATTCCCCATTTGAAGATTTTTAACTTTAGACGTCACAATTTAGAGCTTGACTATCTTTACTCACTATCCTTCATGAGTAATAAGAAAGGTAGCTCATGAGTTTTTGGCCTCAGTACAATTTGAGATAAGACGAAATTGGGTTCTGTAAATCGCTCCAAGATTGCATTTAAAGCCTAATTATTTGTTTCTGCTGCAACCTTTTCATTCTTGGAATATCTCTCATAAGGTTTTGGAATTAATTCTCCATTTTGATTTCTCATAGTGGGGGCTCTCTTTAAACATCTCCACCACGAGACTTAAGGAATACTCTCATTCGACATTTCTCAAAAGAATAATCATGGCCACACAAGAGGATGTCCAAATATATTTGCACTTTCTTGTAGATCTCCCATGATTAAAGATCATCAAGCGAACAATTTAAGCTTAAGTGCTTTGATACCAAAATGCTAAAACAAGGGTTGCGTTTGGAAAATGGTTGTTGGCTTCTCTGACCGTATACAGTGAAATTGACTAATAAATCAACTGAAATAGGTGTTTGGAAATTAGCCTCTTTACTTGTTTGTTGGACCATAACAACCAAATTTGGAAAAGCTAGTGAGTGCAACGTTTGAGGTTGGCTTTTCACATTAAATTTCTTTCTTTGCCTTTGAATAGAGCATATGCCAAAACCAATTCTTTCTTGGCAAGAGTTGGATCCAAAAAGTAATTTTATTACATTTTCTTGGCATGCTCCAAAATGTAATTTTATTTATAATAATTATTTATGAGTAGTTAAATTAATCAAGCAATTTCTAGTGAACAGCTATCAGTCGATCAAAACAATTAACTCAATCAACCGTTCTCGCTCCTAATTTTCCAAACAAGACCATGGTGTGACTTGTGTTTGAATCTTTCCGCATATCCAAACTTCCCCTCGTGCAGTATTGTTCCCAAGTCGTAGCGATGCCCAACGTGATAGTTCTAGACAATGGTGGCGGCCTGATTAAGGCGGGGATCGGCGGCGAGAGAGACCCCGCCGCAGTAGTCCCGAACTGCACTGGCCGTCCTCTTGCTTCGAAGAAGTGGCTCATCGCCGACCAACTCCTCGCCCCAGACGCAGATCTCACCTCGGCCACCGTCCGCCGCCCAATCGACCGCGGCCACATCATCAACGCCGACCTGCAATCCTCGATCTGGTCCCACATTTTCAGCAATCTCCTCAAGATCAGCCCCTCCCAATCCTCCCTCCTCCTCACCGAACCCCTCTTCACTCTCCCCTCCATCCAACGCTCCATTGATGAAATCATTTTCGAAGAATTCAACTTCCGGGCACTGTTCGTGGCCGATTCGCCATCTCTGGTCCATCTCTACGAGGCCTCACGCAGGCCCTATGGGCTTGTTTCCAAGGCCCAATGTAGCCTCGTTGTGGACTCTGGGTTCTCCTTCACCCACGCATCTCCGGTGTTCCAGAACTTCACTCTTAACTATGGGGTAAAAAGGCTTGACCTTGGGGGAAAGGCTCTGAGTAATTACTTGAAGGAGCTGGTGAGCTATAGAAGCTTGAATGTCATGGATGAGAGCTTTCTTATGGATGATGTTAAGGAGAAACTCTGCTTTGTTTCTTTGGATACTGCCAGAGATTTGCAGATTGCTAGGTTTTCCCCTAAAGAGATTTTTGTTACTCTTATTTAATGATTTCAAGTTTACTATACTCCTATTTTAGTCTTTACACTGTGCATATTTCGAAGAGCTGGTAAGAAGCAGATGAAAAATGTGCATCGAGAATCTCTACTGACTAGGTATAGTGATGGGTGTGAGGGATAGTTTGTGAGTATCACTATGTATAGTGATGTGAGTGAATTGCTATTTTCTAATGAAGTGATAAGGTCTTATTTCCTCACTAATGATTTCGATTTGAATTGTTAATGAGGTCTTATTTTTTTCCTTCGGATCCTTTGGGATAATTCTCTCTATTCCCTTCCTCTCGGTCCTTAATTCGTATCTCTATTTCTTTCTAGTCTTCTTTAATTTCTTAGTTACAACTTACAAGTTCCCGTCACCCGTTCGGTTACGGTCATTTGTAGAACTCACACTAACCACTTCTGAGGTAAAATGAGTAAATATGATATTGAACTTTCAAAGGCTGTGTTGTATGCCTTCTGCCTTCATATTCGTTTACTGTTTGGCTGTGTGGTCTAAAATCTCTGAGGGCACAAACTCTGAAAGGAGTTTCTGGCAATGTCGTATTAGGGTTGTAGAAGACTTGTAGGAGCTATGCGTTGTGTACTATGTGTTTTTTTATTTCACTCCTCACCCTACGTTTTCACAATCTTACGGGTCCCCCTCAGAAGCAACCTCTATACTATTTGGGATAGAGCCATAGAGGTATGGTACATCTTGCTCTCAGGCCCTAGTCTTGAGTGGGATGTATTGTTTTTTTTTGGAGGGGGGAGGGGTGTGTTTTACGCTTGTGGTCTGTCTTATTTCATTTCCTTCATGCATTCATACTTTGTTCTTGCAGAGATAGTCGAAATTTTTCTCAATCATAGGCTGAATTGTTTTTCACATCAATCTTGTAGGAAACCCGGCAGGGATAATTTGTTCAAATGCACATATGTACTCCCTGATGGTGTTACACATATGAGAGGTTTTGTAAAAGATCACGAAGAAGCAAAGAGATACATGTCTCTCTATGATTCAACTGAGCATCAAGTACCAGAAACACAAAATAGTGTTGATCAGGAGGACATCACTAATGACATTGATAGCCGAAAAAAGATTGATGTGTCAAGAATTGACTTGTCAAAAAATGTAAGCTTCTGCATTATGAATGTTATTGCCTTTAATATTTTGACTCACTGATGATTTTGTGCATTTTAAACAGGAATTTTGTTTAACAAATGAAAGATTCCTTGTCCCGGAGATGATTTTCCGCCCAGCAGACCTAGGTATGTGTCCCAGTTATTTATTCTCAGCTGCCATTGGAGTGTTGAACTACGGAATTTAATTGTGAAGCATCAATAGTGTCTGTTTACAAAAGATTTGAAATGGTTGATGTAACATTGCGTCTTTATTTCATGTTTTATTTTGAAAAGTTATGTGCATGTATTTCTGTGTGGGTTTTGTGGTTTAGGAAATCTCTTAGTGTTTGGGTCAAGAAATGCTCAATTGTTGATTCTTTTCACATTTGAATTCATTGAAACCCAAATGCCCGGTGGGTTGCAGGAATGAACCAGGCTGGACTTGCAGAGTGTATTGTACGAGCTGTCAATGCATGTCATCCTCATCTTCATCCTGTCCTCTATGAGAGGTAACATGCTTCCCCTATGCTTCTAAAGCAGCCAGTATTGCATCTTTATTGTCTATGACTGTTGGTGTCTTTGGTTTGAACAGCATAATTTTGACTGGTGGCAGTACATTATTCTCTGGATTTGCTGAAAGGCTGTAAGTTTTTCTCCCTGGTTTTGTCTCTATTCCTTTTTTCCTTTGGATTTGATTTAAATTCTTCATAAAAATACAGAGAAAATGAGCTTCGGCCTCTTGTCCCTGATAAATATCGCGTGAAGATCACAGCACAAGAAGAGTAAAATTCCTCTCCCCTTGAAAAAATGACTGAAAAAAAACTACTTGTTGCATCTTGAACCAACTAATTTATCGTTCTCTATTTTGCCCATGTGTAGTCCTATACTCGGGGTGTGGAGGGGTGGATCACTTTTGGCATCAAGTCCTGATTTTGAAACCATGTGTGTAAGCAAGGCCGAGTACGAGGAGCTTGGATCTGTACGGTGTCGTAGGAGATTCTTGCACTAGATTTTGTCTTTCTTGCTTGCTTGCGAATGGCCGAGAAGAAAAAAACATGCTCCACACACTTATCACCAATGCCAATCACCAGTAAGTTTCTGTTGCCTTAACTGTGCAAGTTTATGTTACCAATGGTGCTAAACGAGTCATAATTTTCAATGTTTTAGATTGGGGTAAATAATGAATATATTGAAACAACACATTAAATTCTTTCACTTTTTACTTTCAATAAAAAAATCTGAAATTATGAACGGTATAGGAACTGTGATTGTTTTACCTGAAGTTAAGCACGGGATCCAAAAGAGAGTATGGACCGGCTTTGCTATATGCCTATGCCAAACATGCATTTACATCAAAGTCATCATCTATCCTTAGGCTCTAGAGTCTACTACAAGGAATGCCTATTCCATTAATCCAATCACAACCCTGAATAAATGCGTTTACGCCAAACCTGTTTGCCTCTGATCTTCTCATTCTCGGATGAACTCCCTTCCAACGGACCCTGTCTGCCGTCATAGAGCCGCCACCGGTGTTCCAACGTTCGCCATAATAGATGGTGTCCGGAGGCGTTAAGCCGGCAAAAGACTCCCACCCTTTGGGATCAACCAGCCTCCCGATTCGACTATACATAAAAACAACTGTTGAATAATCCTTCCATGGCCGGCCCAAGAATGTGGAGACTCCGGTGAGATCCTCCGCCGGTCTAATGTTGCAACCTGGTCAAGTTTAGAGGGGATGAAAACATTTATGCACTTGAGCTAGAATATATAAGGGGGACTGTTTGGTGAGTTTTGGAGGGTTGATATGATTTGAGTTTTGAACTCAAGAAGTGAGATGAGTTTGAAATATGAAATCATAGTGTTTGAGAGATTTTAAATGATGGTTATTAGTGGCAGGGGGAGGGGGGCATCGGTTGAGGGAGATGTCAAATCTCCAAATTCGGTGATATCAAAACTCCTCATTTGGGAGGGTTATGAATCCTCATGATATATGGAGATATCAAATCCGAACATTGTTTAGGTTTCAACTAACACCCACAAAAGGGTTTTCATATCCTCGATATCAGAACTCATATCTCCTGCGTTCACCAAACGAGCCCCAAGTAAATTGGGTCACCGCATATCCACCCAAAACGTTGAATCAATGTGTTATGGGTCATCTCCACTTAAACAATTACACTGACACAGAACTCTGTGCCCCGACCCAAACACAACACCATGGGAGTGAGGGTCGTGGCACAAAGTTATGTTGTCCCAGTCCATTTTTATACTCTATAATAACTCGTATTTCGTCGAATGTGTGATTTTTCCTGATGTCAGAACAAACCTATGAAGGAGAACCCGGACATGACACGGGCCTCGTACTTGCCCTGGGCAGTGACGACGTTCTCCTGGCCTGTCACGGGTTTCCGGAGGAGGATGCGGCTGGTGTGGAAGACGGCGAGGGAGTAGCCAAAAATGAAGTCGACGGTGCCGTAGATGTGGCAGCGGTAGAATAGCTGGCGGTAGGCCTGGGCAAGGAGGGTGTCTTGGTAGGCGGAGATTTTGCATCGGAAGAAGATGGCTTTGTCGGCGTCCACCATCAATGCCACCGCCTGGCCCTTGTCCGCGCCGGCGGTGTTCTCAAATCTCATGTCTCTCGCCATAAACCCCGTGCCGGACGCAGCTATAGATCAGATCATGCAAATATGCCAAACCAAACATTAGTCACTCTAACGAACATATAGTGCCAAAGCAAGAATTATGTATGCGATATTTTAAGTTTGGCATCACAAATATCACTATTAATTTTTAATTATATAAATTTAATTTTTGAATTCCTTACTAATTTTCAAATAGATTGAATAGAAAATAATTGCAGTCAAACTTCGGAAACAACATGCAACTCTTTTTGGGATGGAGGGAGTATTTGATATTATACTCAATATTATGTAAATGAGTATTCGCTAGTTTGTTGAATCTAATGACTAAAAAATGTAAAATAAATTACTTTAATTTCTTTGTTCCAAATTAAATTGTTATTTCAATCTATGATGATGGACTAAGATTATTTTTAATTTAATTTATTTGAAAATTAGGGTGAAATAAGAGCCACAAAAATAAATAAAAAATTAATGAAATTTGAACATATGAATATGAAACATACAAATTAAATTGGAAGGGAGGGAGTAAACTAAATTTTGATCAATACTTTTATCTCTTTCTTTGTGATTTATTTAGAAAATATTCGTACCTAATATGCTATGGAACTATGGAAGGGGTGACTTGTGAGAATGTGAGATAGATGACCTTTTAACAAATCGTCTTTATTCTTGGTCTCATTACTCCTTCCCCTTCAATTCCAAAATAATATTTACTATTTGAGTTCACAAAATTCAACAAAATTATGGAGAAGTAAAAAGGACATATTACTCCTTTCAAAAAAAGAACATATTACTAATTTTTGTGTACAAGAAAGTATATTAATAAATTTTATGTTTAGAAGTAACATATTGTACACCCTTTAATTTATTTATTAAATACTCCGGGTAAACAGTAGGTAAGAAAATGATAAATTTTGAAATTTCGGGTCCAGAAAGGAGATTGTACGTAGTAGTATCCATTCATATATTTTTAAACTATTAAGCACGTAGAATTATTATCCCTACTCGAAACCGAACCTCTAACCTATCATATATGGGAGATTCACCATATACAAGTGTGTGTTAATTTGCCATTAAGTATTTCCTCTATTTGTCCTTAAATTAAATTTTTAACTTTTTCTGGCGGTGCCCTAAAGTGTATTTTAATTCTGCATATTTCTTTTTCTTTGACATAAAATTCAACCACACAATAAATTCCACATTTCTTAAACTCCTAAAAGCTCTACATCAAATTTAAAATTGATATTTTAAGAGAATAAAATATTTCCTTAAATTTCTAAAATTATTTTTAATGTAATTTATTTGAGAATGGGGTTAAAATTAAAAAAAATTAAAGTTATATTCTCCTTCCATCCCAAAATTTTTGTTGTTTTTTGTTTTTTATGAAATTTAAGAGAGAGATATCTTTGTTTTGATTTTACCAAATTACGTTTGATGTGATAAGTAAAGTAGAATATGATGAATAAAATAGTAGTAAATAGATCTATGATGTGGTATAGATGGTAATAATAAGTAGTAAGGATAAACGTGATGTTTTAATACTCCGTAGTGCTACATATATAAAGACTTTTTGGGATAAAAATAAAATGAAAGGAGAAAATCTTTTAGAGACACAGGGAATATATAAAAAACTACATTAAAAAGTTATAAAAACAAGGAATGACATGTTTATATTATTTTATCAAATAAGTAATTAAAATAAAACGTTAATGAATGAAGTTGACCATAGAAAAAAGCATGAAATTTAACTTGGAACGAGTGGACTATATATTAAAAGCTACTACTTCCATTCCAAAAATATTATTATAATTTAATTTTTTTGACCACAAATTATATATACACTTTTAAATAATTAAATGTTATGAAAATTTGATATATCAAAACTATATTTCAAAATGAATTCAATTTTACTAAATTTACGTCATAACTAAATCTTTTTTTCATAATTTACCGTCAAAGTGTGACATACTTGACAAAAAAGTCAAACAATGATAATCTTTCCGAAACTGTGGGAACATATCAAATTCTCTACCATAAAATAAGGGGCCATGCTAGGGTGCCTCCAAACGATTGCTACCATAAGTGCACCCAAGCTTCGCACAAATGACATGAATAAAAATGATAATCATCTGTGCAACAGAGACGATAATTATCTGTACGAAGCTTGAGTGCACCCGTGATAGCAATCATTTGGGGCAGCCTAACATTTTCATAAAATAAGAGGTAACATATTGACATACTTAGAATTGATTTGAGACAACTCAAGGAATATAATTACTCCCTCTGTCCATAAAAGAAGTTTTCATTTGACTTTTTACAATTTTCAATGCAAAACTTTGACTCTTAATATCTCGGTTTATATACAGATATAATTAATTTATAAATTTACAAAACTATGTTTCAAAGTGAGTATATTGATCTTGAAATTTATATGACAATTTAATTAGACCTATTGCATCGATTGTTACTAACAACCGATTCAAATAGCTTCAGTCTTTTACATCTGTCGTTAGTAATAACCGATGTAACAGATATCTGCATCGATTATTACTATCAACTGATGCAAAAGAGTACAACTGGCGAAATCCTCATTTCCCATTTGCATCGGTTTATAGGGAAACCGATGCAAATGAGGAAGTCGATTCACTCTTTTTTGTAGTAGTGTCATTTTTTCTGTAATTTATGGTCAAAGATTAAATACTCCCTCCGTCCCGGAAAACATGGGAATTTTGATTTTGAAGAGGAATTTTAAAGGGAGGGTATTTTGGTATTGAATTTTCAAAAATGTCCTTTGATGTGATGGGTAAAAATATAATTTGATGGATATATTATTAGTAAAAAGGTATGATGTGATAGGTAGAGTATGGAAAAGTAAGAGGTAAAAGTGACTTTTTAATAGAAATGAGAAGTGTTTTTTGGGACGAATGAAAAAAGAAAGAAAAAAGGTTTTCAGGAATGGAGGAATATTTGACAAAGAAAGTTAAAAGAAACTCTTTGAAGAATGAAGGGTGTATATGAAAAATACTCCATCAATGAATGAGAAAATCATATAACAGTGATCAGTTAAAAAGGAATGAAATGAAAGGAGTAAATGTAAGATGTGCAAGCCATAGATAGCAATTAAATAGGGTACGTTTACGTACTGAATGTTGCAGAAAAATAGGATCCCGTTCCGTCACCGGAGTTGCGGTTTCCGGTAACAATTGTGGCGTCCATCCCGTCGCCGATCATCACAACGTTCCACTTATCCACCCCAACATTAACAATCTCATCATAAACCCCAGCCTTCACATAGATCACCACCCTCCGGTCGCTCTCCCTCGGAACGACACTTAGCGCGTCCCCTATCCTCATAAAGTTTCCCGACCCGTCTTTCGCCACCACCACATCCGCGACGAGCCTTAACACGGTTAGAGTATAAAACTTTTCTTGGACTTCCGACCTGATGGTCAACTGCATGTCACCTGATGAACTACTATTGGTGGCCCCAATAGATTCCTCAAGTGCATACAGGATTGCCAGACTGTTGCTGGTCAACTCTGTCGAGTTTTTTATAACATTCCCTAAATCCGCGCGTCTTATTATCGACCTCCCATCGTCCTCTGCGCCTCCAATGGCGTCGAGGCACGTCTGGTGGTATATCCCGGCCGCGGTGAGCCGCGTTTTGAGATCCTCGAACGTACTCATCGTCGGGCTATCGTCCAGCCCGACGACCGCCCATAATGAGTCTTTTAGACTGGTAAACGCACGAACGGAGAGGAGCTCGCGGCAAAATCGCATGGCGCCAGACAACGACGACTGTCGTCGTCTGTCGCCGTCTATCAGGGTTTCGAGTTCGAGCAATTTGTTGGAGGCGGCCAAGAGCTCGTCAATGGCGATACGCACGGACGACGTGTAGACGTTGGGAAGTCCGAGGCCGTCGGCCGCCGGCCCAAAAATGGTGGTGAGCCTGTTGTAGCATAGAGCAGGATAGGATGTGGAGCTGCAAATGGCGTTGAGGTCCATTGAAATGGCCGCCGCCGCCGCCGCATTACTAATAATAAGAATTAGTGTTATTAGTAATAGCTTCATTTCATTAGTTGAGTTGTAATTGTATCTTTTCCTCACATACTAATAATTGAACCATTGGAGATCGATCAAATACTTTTCCTCTCTATTTCAGTTTTATTCTTTCTCATTTTATAGAAGAATACAAAGTTGTAAGAATATAATCTCTCAAATTCGTCAAACATAGGAAGCTTATATGGTAAAAGATGTGCGTGAGACACTATTCTTCCCAACGTATTTGACATAGACTCTTCCTGGTTCCAAAATTAAATTCTTTTTGGGAGGGAGGAAGTAATATATTTGACTCAATTTATTTTTAACTCAACTTATTTCTATATTGATGTAAAATTTAAAAGTAAATTTAATATATGTTAGAGTATATAACAATCATTTCTGGGCCACAACCACAAGCTTGAGCTTTTGGTTGAATTGATTCCTTGACATGGTATCAAAGCCTTGATGACCAAAAGTCATAAGTTCGAAACTCACCGCCACCCAGTTTTAAAAAAAATTAAGGTTTCACGTGCAAGGCTCAAAGAGATGACGCTTGCACGTGAGAGGGCGTGTTAGAGTATATAACAATCATTTCTGGGCCACAACCACAAGCTTGAGCTTTTGGTTAAATTGGTTCATTGACAATATATATACTCCTTGTTAGAATATAAATAATTGTTCTTGGGCCACAACCACAAGCTTCAGCTTTTGATTGAATTGATTCCTTGGCATGGTATCGGAGCCTCGTTGACTAAGAGGTCACGGGTTCAAAACTAAGCGCCATCCAGTTTAAAAAAATTTAAGGTTTTACGTGCAAGGCTAAAAAAATTACGCCTGCACGTGAGGGGGCGTGTTAGAATATAAATAACTATTCTTGGGCCACAAACACAAGCTTGAGCTTTTGGTTGAATTAGTACTTGACATTGTTAGAATATATAAATAACTGCTCTTGGGCCATAACCGGCCACAAGCTTGAGCTTTTGGTTGAATTAGTACTTGACATTGTTAGAATATAAATAACTGCTCTTGGGCCATAACCGGCCACAAGCTTGAGCTTTTGGTTGAATTGGTTCCTTGACAGTTATTTATATTCTAACACTCCTTTCGTCTTAAAATTATCATCATTTTGCATTTTTAGGTCATATGTTTCTGATCTAACTTTGACAATAAAATATAGAAAAAATATATTGAGTTATGATATAAATTCAATATCATTAGAGTCATTTTGAAATAAAGTTTAAAAATATCATATTCTTATAATTTTATTAGTCAAAGTAATACACTTTTAACTACTCCGTATTCCGTAACTTATAAGTTATGTGAATTGAAATTACCCATTTTCTCTATACAAAATTTTTAGGGAAATTAATGGAATATTATATTAAAAAATAACTAACTCAAATCCCTTTCAATCTAGATATATCGTTTTTATACTTTTAATATTTTCTTCGAATGTCCTTTACTCTAGCTAAATTTACACAATGTTTGATTTAAGAAATTTGAAAGGAAAAAGAAAGGGTAAAAAAAAGATAGTAAATAATTTTTCTTATTTGGTTAGGAAGAAAAAATAAAGAAATAAAAAAATGAAAGAAAAGGAGAGAAAATAAAATGAAATACATATATTACTAAAAACCCATCTGGCCACGAATTTAGAAAATTGACGAATTATATTTGAACAAAAAAGGAAATTACATAAATACCCTGTAGTCTGTATTCCATTTAGTCAATATATTTATGGACGAATGATATTTAATTCTTCAATTGGAAACTGAATCAATCTAGTCTCAAGGCTGGATAAGACAGAATGACCTAATTGAGTGTCAGCAATTTAATTTAAATTATGCAGTAATAAATAATATTCCGAAAATGCATTTTACCGATTATGGAAAGTTATTTTTTAGCGATGCACTTTATGTCTATATCTAAAAATTGGAATTACCAAATGGCGACATTTATGCAACCGTGTGGAGAAACAGAGAATTTCGCGCTGAATTTTGGCAGTGGAGTGTGATTGGCCACCCCACTTTTCTTTTGAAAAAAACTGATTTCCATTAGACCTCTTTTTGACCCAATCTGTTTTTGACCTGAAACTCGACCTAAAAACATTGGGTTTTGATGACCGAACCCAAAGTTGCCAAACCCGAAATGACCCGCTAAAAATGGGCCAAACTCGACCGAACCCGAACCCGAACCCGACCTGACCGACCCGTTAAAGTAAGAGTTTTTCAAAATTATACACTTTACTACTCGTTTTTAGTGTATAAATTTATAATTTCAGACAAAATTTTAATAATATTGCATAACTATCTTACTTTTTTCCAAAACTTAAGCATTTTTAAATTCTTTATATTGATTTATATATCTAAAAACTAATTCAGAGTTTAAAATAAAATAATTTTATAGATTCAATTCATTTTTTTGATATTTTAAATTTATTTAATAGAAAATGTAAATATTAATGTAAATTTAAAAAACCAAAGTCATAACCCATTGAGTCGACCCGAATCCGATGACACTGGGTCATGAACATATAGTTCTCAACCCGAATCCGAATTGACCCAAACTCGAAATAACTCGAACTTGAAGTGACCAAACCCAACCTGACCGACCGATTTGTCAGCTCTAATTCCCATCCTAGAGGGTCCCCACAAACCCAGCCATATGGTGAAGTAATTTGAATTTTAATCACAGATTAGTGACATGGAGTGCAATCTGCATCAGGTACTTGCAGAAGCCATGTGCTTATCATAGTTGCCTACCAACACAATTACTAGGAATCGAACTCATGCCTATCCTTTAACACTTCATGCTTTTGAAAAATTATAAGAATTGAATTCAATTTCAATTACAAATCCTTTTTTGGCATTAATTACTAAAGAATTGATAACGTATTATGATCTCAAATCCTTTGTTCAATAACATAGAGTTGTGCTACAAATATAGAGTTAAGAGTAAATTCCATAAAAGGTCCTCAGTTATAGATTGTTTTACATATTTAGTCCCTACATATCAAATATTATTACTAATTTAGTCCCCAATTATTATATCATTTTTCACGAATAGTCCTTTGTTAACGTTTTTGTTAAGAACATGGATAAACATGTATATTCATACTTCTCTCTCTCTCTTCAATTAAGCTTCCTCCCTCCTCTCGTACTCTTTCGCAAACTCGTCGCTGAGTTTGAAGCTCTTAACACAAAACTAAAATGATCATTCCTCTCTCAATTATTAGTCTTCCTGGTGGAACCTAAAATCAAAAGCAATAAGCTTTATGGATGAGTTTTATCGGTTAGTCTCAAGAAATTATAAATAAAATAAACATTAAAACTCATCCATGAAGGTTACTGGTTTCGAATTTGGGTTCCACCTGTTAGACGAACAATTGAGAGAAGAATGATGATTTCGATTTTGGGTTCAAAGCTTCAAACTCAGCGACGGGTTTGGGAAATGAGTGTGAGGGAACGGAGGAAGCTTGATTGAGGAGAGAAAGAAGTGTGAATTTACAATTTTATCCACAGTCTTGACTAAAATGTTGACAATGAGGACTAAATATGTAAAACGGCCTATAACTGCGGACCTTTTATGGAATTTACTCTAGAGTTAATATAGAACACCATTTTGAGAATTTCTCGCAATAGAGTAATTTAAACCAATTAAAATCCTAGCTAACTACTAAAATCGATTTGGGAAAAATTGATAAATCTAAAAATAAATCATATAAACCTACAACACAAGAAGGTGATGCAAAATTTAGATTTTTGAGAGAAAGTAGTAACCAAATAATCAAATAATATGAGATCTAATCTGTGGAGAAAATTGAGCGTGGTTGCTAATTATAACTCCTTATAGATAGATAAATTGATAAATAGGGAGACAGAATTTGTAGGGAAGTGGACGGTTAATTGTTGGTTGTGCGATGTTTTGTTAGCTGAATAACTAAGGCCCCGTTTGGCATCAGCGTTAGAGATTAGCGTTAGCGTTTTCAAAAAGCTATCCGACGGTAGCCTTTAGCGTTAGCGTTTTTAGATTTAATCTACACCATTAAAATTTTATCCAAAACGCTAACGCTAATTGAAAACGCTATTACCAAACGAAGCCTAATTTGTTTAGCTTATTCGATCAGCTAGATGTGTTACTAGAATGTTAGAAAAAGTTTGGTAAAATGATCTCCTTTCAAATAACTATATATATATATATATATATATATATACACACACACACACACACACACACACATAAAATTAAAATTTTAATTTCTATTAAGTTAAATTAAATTTTATGTTTTAAATTTTAAATTTATAATTTTAGATTTGAAATAATAAATTTTAATTATAAATTTTTGATTATTTATTTCAAGTTTTAAAATTTTGAATATTAAATTTCAGACTTTTATTTTTTATTTTAAATTTTGAATTGAGATTTTAAAATTTAAATTTAAATTTCATACATGAAATTTAAATTTTAAAAATTTTTAGGTCAAAGTTTTAATTTTTTAGTTTGAGTTATTAATTTTTAATTTTTAATTTTTAATATTTTTAGTTTAAAATTTTTTATTTTTATTTTTTTATTTTAATTATAAATTTGAAATTTAAGATTTTAAATTTTAAGCTTTAAATTGTCATTTAAAATTTCTTAACCTTTAATTTGAAATTTTTTATTTTTAGTTTTATATTAGATTTTAAATCGATACTCACAAATTCGTATTTAGTTGTCCGCGAATGAGTATTCAATTTCTCATAAACGAGTACTCGTCGCGATGTAAACATTGTATAACCAGTTGCAGAGTATATATTGTGGAAGCGGACTAGACATGTAATTCATCCAGTCCAAACCCCACCCCCTCGAGTAGGTATATGGTACAACCGGCTGTACGAGAAGTAAGGTATAGCCAAGTGGTACTCATTTTGAAGGAAAGTAATACTCATTTTCACACAAAACATAAGTGTTCGTTTTGATGTAACGTAGTACTTATTCTGAAATAATGTAGTGTTCATTTTCACACATTTGTTTAGTACTCCCTCTGTCCTAAAATTAATTTCTCATTTTGACTTTTGCAGTCAAAGTTTTTAAACTTTGACTGCATATTACGGAAAAAATATATTGAATTTTAATATAAATTTAGTATCAATAGATTCATTTTGAAATATAGTTTTGAAATATATTATTTTGATAATATATATATTCATATTAAAATGGAAATATTAATGGTCAAAGTGCCGCATTGGAGACCGTGAAAAGTCAAATGAAAAGTTAATTTTAAGACGGAGGGAGTACAATTATAATATTCATTTTTAAATAACGTAGAATTCATTCTGAAAAAAAGTAATACTCATTTTCAAACAATTTAGTGTTTCTTCTTGTTATGACAGATGCGAGAAAGTATGAACGCGAACAATCGACAATCACGTAAAAGACAGAGATTTAACGTGGTTTATTAACAACCTGTTAGTAACCTCCACGGACAGAAGAGAAAAACTATTATTGATCAATATTTTCTCACCAGATTACAAGTTCTCTCTACCATGTGTTGAGGAGTACAAATACAAGCCATATATATAGGGAAGGAGATATGGGTAATCCTAATCCTACTACATATATAAATATGAGACAAGGAAAGATAATCCTAATCTTATTCCTAGTTGTAATCTTAATACGTCTAGAATACAGATTCAAGGCATTTTTAACAAATCTCCACCTTGACTTGAATCTCCTCAAAAGACAACAGATGTACTAGATTTCCTTCAAGAAGTGACCAGATGTACCATAGGTACCGGAAGTCCAACCAAGGACACAAATGTCACTAAAAGACAGGAACAGATTGTTTCACTTGAGTTCAGAAGTGTTGTGACACACCAAAATAGATTTCCCCTGCGCATGGGGACAGATAACTCAAGCTAAAACACCAACAGATGCAAACTCCACCTTGAGTCCAGATGACTCTTCATGGAACTTGAACCGAAACAGATGACACCAACCTAGTGCCCAGATGACTCCTCCAGAAGCCCAAATTGCCCTTCATGGGCCCAGATTGCCCTATACGGGCCCAGATTGCCCGTCCCGGGGCGCAGCACGCCTCACCGAGGCGTAGAAACAGATGATTCTTCTAGGTGATCAATAGTCTCAATCCTTGCAGATGGAACCTCCACCTTAACATCAAGACTTTCATCACCTCTATGAATCTCAGATGCTGCAACAATGACAGATCCTTGTAGGAGATATAAGGTACCATGTTTAATACCTTTCAAAATCACCTTCGAATCCCTGTAGACACTCATAACTCCACCTTTACCTTCGAAACTGAAACCCTTACTGTCAAGACAAGTCAAGGATATCAGATTCTTCGTCATCTGTGGAACATGCCTAACTTTATTCAAGGTGCAAAATGTACCATCATGAGTCCTCAACCTAATGGAGCCTATTCCAACTACCTTGCAGAAAACTCTATTGGCCATGGAAACATCACCCTCGTCTATCTGCTCATAAGTTGAAAACCACTCCATATATTGACTGATATGATACGCCGCCCTAGAGTCAAGAACCCACACATCCTTACAATGTGTTTGGTTATTGACAACTAGAACCAAATCTTCTTCGGAGTTTGAATCATCAACTTCTGCCATAGTTGCAGAACCGTGAGCATCCTCGATCTTGTCCTTTTTCTTCATCTTCTGCTTAGGACAATCCAACTTCCAATGCCCTGGTTCTTTACAGTAGTTGCAGATGTCACCGGGCTTAGGACCTTTTGAACCTTTAAAGGTCTTCTGTCCCTTTCCCGTAACAGATAGTCCTGATGCCTGATTTCTTATTCTTGAATTAGTTGCCTGCAGGCGATCTTCTCTCATGTGGAGGGCAGATCGAACATCTTCCAGAGACAAAGTTTTTTACCAGCCATAAAAGATTCAACAAAATTTTCATATGAATCGGGCAAGGAAACTAACAGAATTAAAGCAGAATCCTCATCATCTACTTTAACATCAATGTTTCGAAGATCTAACAAAATTTTACTCAACTTCTCCAGATGATCCCGAAGGGGTGAACCTTCCTGCATGCGTAGTCGAAACAGGCGTTGCTTCAAGAGCAACTTATTGGTTAGAGACTTCGTCATGTATAAACTCTCTAACTTTATCTAGAGAGCAGCAGCGGTCTCCTGATCAGTGACTTCGATGATGACATCGTCGGACAAGCACAACATGAGTGTCGAGTGGGCCTTCTCTTCTAGGGTTTTCCACTCTTCATCCTTCTTGTCTGCCTTATTCACCTTTTCAGTGAGCGGCACCCACAATCCTTGCTGCTTCAGCAACGATCACATCTTGATCTGCCATAAGCCAAAACTACTTCTCCCGTTGAATTTGTCAATATTCACGTTCAGAGCAGACGACATCTTCCTCACCCAAAATAGAATAATTTCGGTCAAATCACAAGAAAGTCCAAGTGAAAGGCAACTCAATTAACAAAAAAACCTAGCTGGCCTTCTCTTCTCTTTCTCTCGGTCTAGGCAAAGACAAAAAAACCCCCTTTTTTCTTTCAAGCAGCCGTACAACCCTTTTTCTTCTCAACGATGGAGTTTCAATTGGCGGCTCCTAAAGCTTTGCTCGGCAATACCCGACGGTGGCAGCACGGGGAGCAATCGGCGGCTCTTCTCACGGAAGTTCTAGACGGACCAGCGGAAGACTTGTGATCAAGACGGCAGTGGCGGCACAACGATCTGAATGGCGACAACGGCGATGCGTCGGCAGTGTTGAAACAAAAGAAAGAAAAAAAACTTTGAAAGTGCAGCTTGCAACGTACAGAGAGAGTAAGAGAATTAGATTATTGTATTTCTCACACACATATTCTTTGCTACATGGTTAAGTATAAATAGGCCAGGAAGCACTACAATTTAGGATCCAGATCCTATAAAATAGGATCCAACTAACTATGACTAATTAAAAAATAAACATGATAATGATAAATAAAATTAGAATTGACTTATTCAACATCCTCCCTCAATTCTAATTCTGGAGACTTGTCATCCCAAGTAGGTCTCTTAGCTTGAAGAATGCCTCAGACTTCAATGGTTTAGTAAATAAATCTGCTATTTGATTCTCTGAATTGCAATGCACTAACTCTATTGTTTTCTTCCCAACTTGATCTCTCAAGAAATGGTACCGTATGTCAATATGCTTGCACCTTCCATGTGTGACTGGATTTTTGGCTAGACTTATTGCAGACACATTATCAACAAAGATCTTCATTGGCTCTTTAACTGGAAAAAGAATTTGATCCATTACATAGCTTAACCACAGAGCTTGACACGCACTTGAAGCTGCTGCAACATACTCTGCTTCACAAGTTGAAAGTGCAACAATTGATTGTTTCTTTGAGGACCACGAACATGCCGTATTTCCAAAATTGAAACAATATCCAGATGTGCTCTTTCTGTCATCCAAGTCTCCTCCCCAATCACTGTCAGAATATCCAACCATTTTGAATGGATTATTAGACTTATCTGAGGAATACAATAACCCATAGTCATGAGTTCCTTTTATGTATCTCATGATTCTCTTCACAACCTGGATATGTGATTGTCGTGATGATTCCATAAACCTGCTAACCAAGCCAACCGCAAAGCATATATCTGGTCTAGTGCAAGTCAGATACCTTAAGCTTCCCACAATTTGTTTAAAGTAAGTGGAATCAACTAATCTGTCATCTCCTTCCTTTGATAATTTTGTGCCAACCTCTACAGGAGTCTTTACAGGATTGCAATCAAGCATACCAAATTTCTTCCAAAATTCAGTAGCATACTTCTTTTGACTTATAAAAATTCCCTTCTCATTTTGCACAACCTCAATACCCAAGAAATAAGACATGAGGCCGAGGTCTGTCATTTCGAACTCCTTTTCCATTACTTTCTTGAAGTCTTCAATCATACTGGAATTATTTCCTGTAAAAATTACATCATCAACATAAAGACAAAGAAGCAATATATCACCAGTGCCATTTGTCTTTGCATACAACCCATGTTCAGACGAGCATTTTTTAAAACCAGCACCATGGAGAAAGGAATCAACGCATTTATTCCATGCACGTGGTGCCTGCTTAAGGCCATACAAGGCCTTTTTGAGTTTGTACACCTTTTCTTCTTTTCCTTTTACCAGAAACCCAGGTGGTTGTTTCAAAAATACCTCTTCTTCTAGCGGCCCATTGAGAAATGCTGATTTAACATCCATTTGATGGATTTTCCATTGCTTTTGTGCGGCAAGAGCAATTAAAAGCCTGACTGTTTCCATCCGTGCAACTGGAGAGAATATTTCTTCATAGTCATACCCTGCTCTTTGTTCAAATCCTTTCGCCACAAGTCTTGCTTTATATCTTTCTATCTCCCCACTTGGCTTCGTCTTTATTTTGAATACCCACTTCACATTTATGGCATTGTGACCTTGTGGGAGATCAGCAAGTTCCCACGTTTTGTTTCTCTCAATCGCCATCATCTCTTCATTCATAGCATCCACCCACCTTGAATCTTGCATAGCCTCTTCAAACTCCACAGGTTCTACTGCTGCAAAGAATGCAAAGTGTACCAGTTCCATATCATCATCACTGTCATCATTCAAATTTACCTCATAGTCTTGAAGGTGTGTTGGCATACGATGATGTCGTTGTGGTTTTCCGGAGGCTAAAGATATCCCAATTTCATTTGAGGTTTGAACTTGTGGTCTGAGTGTACCACTAGAAGGTTCTGTCTGAACTCCATTTGCATTGTCAGTTAAATCTGCAGGTGTGATTGAAGGGTCTGACTCTTCATTCAAAACATATATTGAACGTTGACTGGATTTTTCATGAAGGTCTACATCCCATTTCCATGCATCATTTTCAGAAAATGACACATCACGACTCACAATTACTTTCTTGGTCAAAGGATTGAACAACTGGTATCCTCCTTGCTTATAGCCAACAAGGACACACTTTTCAGCATGATCATCAAGCTTTGTTATTGTTGCAGCTGGGACATGAGCATAAGCTACTGATCCAAACACTTTAAGATGTTGAACACTGGGCTTGAATCCACTCCATGCTTCAGTGGGAGTCATATTTTGAACACTCCTTGTTGGTGATCTATTTAACAAGTAAGCAGAACAGGCAACAGCTTCTCCCCAAAAGTGGTTAGGCATACCTTTAGCTTTTAGCATACTTCGTGTCATGTCTAGTATTGTTCTATTTTTCCTCTCTGCTACACCATTGTGTTAGGGAGTATATGGAAAAGTTTTTTCATGCTGTATCCCGTGTTCTTCGCAATACAGTTTGAATTCGTTCAAGATATACTCCCCCCCTCCATCACTGTGCAACACTTTAACAGAACACCCACTTTGATTTTCAACAAGAAGTTTGAACTTCTTGAAACACTCAAAGACTTCAGATTTCTTTTTCAGCAAATAAATCCATATTTTTCTGGTAAAATCATCAATGAAAGTTAAGAAGTACCTATTGCCGCCAATGGATTGAATGTTCATCGGTCCACACACATATGTATGAACAAGCTCTAATCGTTGTTTTGCACGCCATGGTACCCCTAAGAATGGTAACCTGTGACTCTTTCCCAAAACACATGCTTCACACAGTTGATCAGGAGAATTAATGCTCGGCAGACCATGCACCATATTTTCTTTGGAAAGCTTCTTTAGACTCCGAAAATTTAAATGCCCAAAACGGAGATGCCATAACCATGACTCATCATTAACAATCGCATTCAGACATTTATAATCACCTTTAGAGATATCAATGGAAAACATGCGATTCTTTGATAAAACGGACTTAAGGATGAGAGTACCGCTTTGATCAAAAATCAAAAATTCATTATTCTGAATACTCATGGCATATCCTTTTTCAATCAATTGGCCCATACTCAGTAAGTTGCTCTTCATATCTGGAACGTAGAAAACATTAGAGATATACCTGTGATCTCCATTTTTTAAAGTGATGAGAATTCTTCCCTTCCTGGTCACTGGTACAGATCTTCCATCGCCAAATTTAACACTTGTCCAGAAGGTCTCATCAAAATCACAGAATAGCTCTTTTTTACCACACATGTGGTTCGTGCATCCAGTGTCAAGAAACCATGTATGATGATTGACAGCTTCGCTTGATGCCGTTACCATTAATAAAGTATGACCTCCATCAATTTGCACGTTGATATCACTTTCTTGTACATAATGAGCTGTTTGAGTGTTTTTGAGTTTGCATTCATTAGCGTAGTGACCACGCTCATGACATTTGTAACACTCCACGAGGGATTTGTCATGTCTCCCTTTACCACGTCCACGGCCACGACCTCTGCCATTCTGTTGATAGTTGCTATCAGAATTCCAGTGCGACCTATTGTTGTGGCTCATGTTGTCTGCTCCACTGCCACGTCCCTGGTTGGTGTAACGGCCACCACGACCTCTTCCTCTACCACGAGAATTTACAGATTTCTGATTAAATTCTCCAAAGCCTTGTACATGAAGTGCCTGCTCAATGGGTTTTTCAGATTTGTTCCCATTTAGACGCTGCTCATGGGCTCGTAAAGAACCTGACAGTAACTTCACTGTCATTGTCGATACATCATGGGATTCTTCAATTGCTGCCACGATGTGCTCAAATCTGGGTGTTAAAGTCCTCAGAATCTTCTCTACTTTCTCTTGCTCCGTGTATGTTCCTCCATTTGTCTTCATGTTGTTTGTCAAAACAAGAAGACGATTGATGTAAGCTTCAACCGTTTCAGTGGATTCCATCTGCAGTAATTCGTACTGCCTCTTCAGTGTTTGGAGTCTCACCTTCTTCACTTTCTCGTCTCCCTGGTAGGCCGATAACAGATTGCTCCAGGCCTCATGTGAGGTGTTTGCACCTTCAATCTGCTTGAATGTTTCATCACTCATCCCTTGATGGATGAAGTATAACGCTTTCTTGTCTTTTTTCTTTAATTCACGATGGGTTGCCTTCTGCGCCTCATTAGCATTGTCTGCAAATGCAGATATTCCATTTTCCACGATATCTAACATCTCATGGTAGTTGAACAGCACCTTCATCTGGACGCTGTAAAATGTTTAAGATACACCCGAATGTATAGTATAGCTCTTCACAAAAAAAAGAGGTAACATTAAAAGTTTTAGGAAAAAACCTCTATATTGGACATCGTTAATGACCATGGTAGGCAACATAATAACATCACCACGATTTCTCGTCTCCCTGGTAGGCCGATAACAGATTGCTCCAGGCCTCATGTGAGGTGTTTGCACCTTCAATCTGCTTGAATGTTTCATCACTCATCCCTTGATGGATGAAGTATAACGCTTTCTTGTCTTTTTTCTTTAATTCACGATGGGTTGCCTTCTGCGCCTCATTAGCATTGTCTGCAAATGCAGATATTCCATTTTCCACGATATCTAACATCTCATGGTAGTTGAACAGCACCTTCATCTGGACGCTCCATCTATTATAATTTTTCTCATTCAATATAGGAACAGATAATTGTGATGTCCCCTGAGGATTCATCATGAACCAAGAGGCTCCGATACCAGATGTTGAAACAAAAGAAAGAAAAAAAAACTTTGAAAGTGCAGCTTGCAACGTACAGAGAGAGTAAGAGAATTAGATTATTGTATTTCTCACACACATATTCTTTGCTACATGGTTAAGTATAAATAGGCCAGGAAGCACTACAATTTAGGATCCAGATCCTATAAAATAGGATCCAACTAACTATGACTAATTAAAAAATAAACATGATAATGATAAATAAAATTAGAATTGACTTATTCAACAGGCAGGACCTGGGCTGCGCGGCTGATGGCGGCTCTGGGACGAACCAGTGGCAGCGGCGCACCAACTGGACAACGAAAATCTGCGGCGACGACGACTGAATTCTCTTCGAACAAACAGCGTCGATCTGAGGACGGCGGTGGCTCCTCTCGCTCCTGCCACGTTCAATTTTCCATCAGCGGCGATTTGATTAGCCACGGAAAGCAGTGAGCAAGCAGCACGACTCTGCCTCTCTTTGCTACGCTTGAGATCCAAGATCGGAAAGGCAACGGCTTATTCTTGCGCGATCTGATCTCGGGCTACGCACAATCCTTCGATGACGGTCTTCTAATAGGGCTGAACAAACAGAGTTCTTTCTCAAGAACCCTAGCTGACAATTTTTCTCGTAATTCATGTTCTCTTATTGAACAATCTAGTTCCGATACCAGTTTGTTATGACAGACACGAGAAAGTATGAATGCGAACAATCGACAATCACGTAAAAGACAGAGATTTAACGTGGTTTATTAACAACCTGTTAGTAACCTCCACGGACAGAAGAGAAAAACTATTATTGATCAATATTTTCTCACCAGATTACAAGTTCTCTCTACCATGTGTTGAGGAGTACAAATACAAGCCATATATATATGGAAGGGGATATGGGTAATCCTAATCCTACTACATATATAAATATGAGACAAGGAAAGATAATCCTAATCCTATTCCTAGTCGTAATCTTAATACGTCTAGAATACAGATTCAAGGCATTTTCTAACAATTCTCAAGCACAATGGAATTCATACCAGCAACCGACCTTTCTTTCTTCTCCTACCCACCCGACAAGATCAGCGCTCGGGGGTAGAGCTTCCTCGATTGGACCAATCTTCGCCGGACTGTGGTGGCTGACAGCACGCCTCCCCTTCGTCACCGGTGTGTCTCTCCTTTGTCGGACAGTGGCACTTAATCTTCAAACGGACTAATCTTCGTCAGTCTCCCCTTCATCGTCGACACACTTCTTCTTCCTTCGATCTAATTCTAAGCTGAACCGAATTTTTAGTACAACCAGTTATACCGCATAATTTGTGTCTCCAGGTAAGTATATGGTACAGCTGGCTGTAGCAGAAGTAAGGTATAGTCGGGTTTTACTCATTTTGAAGTAAAGTAGTACTTATTCTCGGAGAAAACATAAGTGTTCATTTTGAAGTAACGTAGTACTCATTTTGAAATAATGTAAACTTCATTTTCACGCATTTGTTCAATACAATTATAATATTCATTTACGAATAACGTAGTGTTTATTCTAAAACAAAGTAGTACTCATTTTAAAATAAGTTAGTGTTTATTCTCAAGCAAAATAGAATTCATACCAGCACCTGGCCTTTCTTTCCTCTCCTATCCACCCGACAAGAGCATCACTAGGGCTTTTATCCATTTGACTCGAGACAGAGTCCTAGTTCGGTGGCGGAGCTTCCTCGATGGATTAATCTTCACTGGACAGTGGCGGCTGACAGCGCGCCTCCACTTCATCGTTGGTGCGCCTCTCTTTTTCCGGATAGTGGCTCATCTTCTTCGATCTGACTAATCTTTGTCGGTCTCCCTTTCTTTGTCGACGAACTTCTCCTTCCTACGATCTAATTCCCAGCTGAACCAAATTTTCAGTATAGCCGGTTGTACTAGAAGTAAGGTATAGTAGGGTATTACTCATTTTGAAATAAAGTAGTACACACTCTCACACAAAACATAAGTGTTTATTTTGAAGTAACGTAGTACTTATTCTGAAATAATGTAGTGTTCATTTTCACACATTTGTTCAATACAATTATAATATTTATTTACGAATAACGTAGTGTTTATTCTGAAACAAATTCGTACTCATTCTCAAATAACTTAATGTTTATTCTCAAGCAAAATAGAATTCATACGTGCAGCGACCTTTCTTTGTTCTCCTACCCACCCGACAAGAACAACGCTAGGGTTTTTCATCCAATTAACTGGAGGACGGAGTACTGGTTTGGGGACGGAGCTTCCTCGACCAGACTAGTCTTCTTCCTTGATCGGACTAATCTTTGTCGGATAGTTGCGGCTGACAGTGCGCCTCCACTTTGTCATCGGTGCGCCTCTCCTTAACCGGACAGTGGCAGTTGACAGTGCGTCTCCACTTTGTCGTCGGTGCGCCTCTCCTTAACCGAACACTTGCTCTTCTTCTTCTACCGAACTAATCTTTGGCGGCCTACCCTTGATTGTCTACGCACTTCTCCTTCCTTCGATCTAATTCCCAGCTGAGCATAATTTTTGGTACAAGAGGTTATACCGTAGAATAAATCTAAGGATACACCAAAATGAGATACCTATTTATATACCAGATAAACACAGACAAACACAGACAAACACAGACATTAAAAATCTATATTTAAGTAATGTATAAATGGAATAACCCATTTTGAAGTACCCCTACCATGCCTCTTTACGGTATAATTTCCCCCCTCCAAAACCCCAAATTGGACTCGATTGACTCGAAAAGAAAGAGGGCCTCTTGGATGGCTGGTCCGGGTTTAAATCCATTCATTTTCTCGGCTACTGCTCTCTTCTTCACCTTTCTTCTTCTCGCCATCTCCAAGTTGTTGGGTTCTTGACGTGAACATCGCACCTGCGCACTGCCCATCTATGAACTAGAACAATATGTGGGCTTTGAATCTCCTTTTTGGGCTTGTTGCTCGGTTATAGCTCCTGGTAGTCCCTATACCATCCCTACGAGTTCCCAGGTTTATGTCTTCAACTCCTAATGATTTTATGGCATAGCAGGTGTCTTCTTATATAGCCTAGAGGTTCCTGGTGCTGCGAAAACTGCTGGCTTGGTCCCAGCTCAAACTATTAAAGTGTGCCCCCAAACTGTTCGACGAAACGCCTCAAAGAATGCCCAGGTTCATGCACACCAAATTTACAGGACTCATTTTCTAGATTTCCATTTTTCAGTAATGAGCCAAATAAGAAACAGGAATAGGCAATTTTCATGCTTTCAGCAAAACCCGCAAAAATAATTTGTTTTTTAGAAATCATTTTCCTGATTTCCAAACCGACCATGATAATTAAGGAACCTTAAACAAATTTACCACAATGTATTCTCAGTTCGAGGAATTTTAGATCTTTGTAGGGAATGTAGGATATATTTGAAGACGAAAACTCAAAAATAATTAAGATGAGAAATGCAGTTCTTCTGTATACCTATATTTTGTTTATCCTCAATTCTATTCATCCAATGAAAACTCTATGGAATAGGAAAATAAAAATCAGTGTAAGGACTATAAAAACATAGCACCCTCATATTAGAACATAACATCCTCCTAGATTTTAGGCTTTTGGTCTGTCTCCCTATCTGTGTCACTGATGCATCCATATTTATGGAAGGCCAAACCCATCAAAATGGGCAGATTACATACATCTCCATAAGCGTAACCAATAAACCTTCTTCACGCAGCGGATATGCTTTCTCGTGAAGGCTCATACGTTCCGTGTTGCACGACGCGATTGTGATGGTTGTCGTCAAGCGGCATATACTGCGCCATTATAGCTTTAATCTCTGAGTCCATGTATGACTGGAAAGACAAAACATATTTAGAGTTTTAATTGATTTCAAGATTATTTTTTTGATAATTGAACCAAAGAAAAGCGGGAAGAAAATGTCAAATCAAATTCTTTGCACGAACCCGAAGTCTGTATTTGTAAAATATGTACCCAACAAGACCAACACAAAGCGCAACGGCCACAATGACCAAAGAAATCAACTGCCCAGCTTTTGATGAGGAGTGTCTTTCTGTACAAAACACAAGAAAAATGTAGCAACCAATGACTGTTAATAAAAGCACACTAACCAATGGCCTAATGCTCTTAATTATCATATGCACTTGTATTATTGAATATTGCCTACACACACACACACATCTAAATATAATTATTGTAATCTTACCAATGCATGTGTCATGCTCAACGATATACAATTTATCCCCCTTGCATTTGCAGTCATATCCACCCCAAGTGTTTTTACAACTGCATCCATCACATTTGCAGGCTGTGCCCTCCTTGCATTCATTCACATCTGTAACAATAAAGCATAGAACAAATGAGAAATGTCCATTTCTGAAGAGCTTTTAATAGAGTTATAGTACCTTCACATTTATGACCATCCCCCTTAAAACCCTTTGGACATTTGCAGCCAGAAACAAGAGCTTCCTGCTTTGCATCAAACAAATGTTTAAGATAACTAAAAATCGGAATGAAAAATAATAGTTTTTTAGTACCAAAATAAACTTCTCATTTCGCTTCTATTGGTCAAATTTTGGAATTTTTGACCATAAGAAGCAATTAAATACTCTGAGATTATAGTATGAAAAATTAAAGAACACTGAACTGGACAAGCAGAAAAAGTTGTTCCATGTCTAGTCTCTGACCAGCAGCCTCCGTTGTCAATGGCACACCTCCCAGGCCCAACACCTTAAGAGAATAGAGAGAAATAAAAATGGGAAATTTAATTATTAAAAAAAATAAGCATGTAAAGAGGGATATTTTTTTTATTGGGGTGCAAAATTGCAAATGGTACTTTCCACAAGAAATTGTACCTTCACATGACTTATATCCATCTCCTTTGAACTTAACACCATTTAGTGAAGGGCACTCACACACTCTTCCCCTAAATGTGTCCTTCATAAACAACAAAAGTTTGTTAATCATGGGAAATGATTAGCCAACTCACTCACATAATTTGGCTAGATTTAATCATCCAATTTTTTTTAAATATTATATGTTTGAGAAGTAACTTGTGAAATATTCCTAATAAATTTGGGCCTAATTCAATCCCAAAAGTTAACTCAAAGGGTTGGGTACTGAAGCTATCATAAAAACCACAATATAAGCTTGCAAAGCCGATGCAAGAGTTGGACTCAACAATAAAATCTCATCTAAACTGAATACACTCTCAATGCAGTGTCTAACATTGAAATTAAATGACAAAACAGAGAATGCCTTTATAGTATTTGTTCTCTATGTTTTAGTTTTAACACATGTTAAAACCATGTTAAAGTACCTTGCAGGCTGTTATGTTGGACTTTGGGTCATGCCAGCAGCCACCATTCCCTTCAAGGCACTCATTTGTCTCAAGCTCTAATTGTCAAAAAAACATTAATAATAATAAAAAAAAAATAAATAAATAAATTAAACCAATATTATTGAAACAACCAATGTAGAGACTAATTCAAAAGATAGAAGTAAAAAACAAACCTGCATTGAGACAAATTGCTGGTTCACTTGTTTCTTTGAACCCTGCACAAATGGCTTTCAACACAGCACTCCTTTCAAGTTTACCTGTTATTAGAAGCACAAAATTTCAAAGTTCAGGTTTTCTATTTTTTATATACTCCCTCTGTCCCGTGCCGAAAGACACAAATCACCTTTTTGGTTGTCCCAACCCAAAGGGCATCCCCTATATTTGACGTACCATCCCTACTTTTTCAATCACTTTTACACTCTGATATATCTTGAATGTAAAATGTTTAAGATACACCCGAATGTATAGTATAGCTCTTCACAAAAAAAAGAGGTAACATTAAAAGTTTTAGGAAAAAACCTCTATATTGGACATCGTTAATGACCATGGTAGGCAACATAATAACATCACCACGATTTCCTCGCCCAATCTGTTCCAAACAAAACATAAACAAGAAAAACTCTTTTTATGCATCTGTAGAAAAAAATAAAATAAAATAAAATATTTCCTTGGTAAAAGAAACTTAATACAAAGTTACAACACTTTTCGTGTTAAAATTTATGAACTTTGAACATCATTAAAAAGTACAAAATCCTATCACAAATCGTTAAAATCGAACTGTGACTTTGATTTTAATAATGGATTGCTATACCAACTAAAAACATTAACCAAAGTTTAACCAAGGATTTAGAAAAACAAAGGGTTAGTTGCTAATGAAGGATTAATAATAGTGAACCTGCAGTGCTTGCTCAGCTTTGAGGAGCTCATTATCTGCATCAGCTTCAGGATCACCCATGCATTTCTCTATCCTTCCAATTGGCAAGTCTGATAAATGAAGAACCAAAAATATTGCATTCAAGCATGTATCTATAGTAATTAATGTCCAATCTACAAACTTTGACCATTATTTATTTATTTAAAAAATACATTGAATGATGATAAAAAAAATAGTTTCATTAAACTTGTCCAACATAACATTTTACTGCTTTCCATATAAAATCATATGTATTCATTATTATTCTATTCTTACCCTACGATTAAGTAAAACTAAGATGGAAATTAAAAATCAAACCCAATTTATACGTTCCTTGGAGGCTTGGATATTGTAAAAAAAACGTCGAACGCTTAAGTATGTTTAATTTTGGGACGAAAGAAGTACTATTATAACTTACTCAGAGCTTTTAATACTTGTTGGGCACATTCCTTGGTGTATTGCTTGTTCTTCATGGAACACCTAATGTGAAAATCAGTGACATAATCCCACCAAACCCATGACTTCCCACTCTCATTAGCAACCCTATGCACACAAAGCTGCCTCAAGTTCTCAAGCACCACATCCTTCCCATCATACCCTTTTGAGAAATCCTGGTCTGGGTCTGGTGCACAGTACCTGCCATGGTTTATGCACTGGGACTTGCACTGGCTGCTCTTACTGAAAGGCGTGAAACAGTACCATGTCACATAGTGAGGTGTGAACATGGTGAACCCACCTTTCTCAAGGATCTGAGCATGCCCTTTGAAGTTCTTGATGAAGTCCATCTGGTCGTCGCAGCTCTTCCCGCACTCGTCGTTCCCGTTCGTCCACAGCTCGTACTCCACCCGTTCGTCCGGGTGGGGCATCGACTCGGTCCAATCCATTTTGATTACGACTTCTTCGTCCTTGCCTCTCCTCAGAGCTTCCTTTAAGGTGTCGCCGAAGGACTTCTCGATCAACGCTGAGGGGATGCCGATCTTCTCTATGTATCCGTCTTTGTCGGAGCTCTCGTCGGGGGAGACCATTGTTATGAGAGGCTCGTTGTAGGTGTCGGCCACTAACACTGCTGCTGCACCTGCTTGCTGTCCATTCCATACCTTCATGGAGAAATAACAATCTGCATGCATGCAGTGGGAGAATTTTCTCATGTCACTTCATTATTGATAAGAAAAGATATACCTAAATAAAGTTAAAATATAAAGTTTTTACCAAAACAAGACCAGCCTCTTATATCTTAATCTCATACGGAGTAAATAGGATTGTTGAAAGACACAATTTTGACAATTTGACATTTATGTTGACATTTCACTGTATCTTTAGCATTATATATTGATATTATTTTGTATTATAAGTCGTTGTTCGATATAAAAACATTAGAAGTTCTATTTTAGTATGTATAATAAACATGTTTTGTTTCTAATTAGATATTTCTCCCGATGAAAATTTTGGTGGAAAATCTTTTGACAACAAAGAACACTAAAATTGAGGAGTGCAATTCAGGCGGGCACGAGTGCATTAGAGTTAGGCCAAGGTGTCGGTTTTACCGAGATCGAGGATTAGGTGGTAGAAAGAGCATTAGGATTAATCGATGTACTATCAGGCCATTAAATTAGCGTCACATCATAATATGACACTACACCTTGGTGTCAAAATAACCGAGGTATAAGATTCTAATAGATCCCTGTTTTGACTTTTAAAGTTAAAATTTACAAGCATTAGCCAAGATTGAGCTAATATGGAGATGTGAAGGCCTTATTTGGGAATAATGTTTTCAATTAATGTTAGTATGAGGGACGTTTGAACTCTTGATCTCTCGGGAACAAAATTTTGATACCATACTTAGTAACCAACCTAACCACAAGCTCAGAAGGCCTCGTAATGGTTTTATTTATCTTCTAACACACCTCTTCAGGTACACGCAAGATTTGTTTGTTTGAGCTTTTGACGATTAAGTTTGTTTTTTCACATGATATCAAAGCCTTAATGAGCTTGAGGTCACGAGTTTGATCCTTACTGCCTTCTAGTAAAAAAAAGTATTCATATATATATATATATATATATATATATATATATATATATATATATATATATATATATATATATATATATATATGTATGTATATGTATGTATGTATGTATATATATAAAAGATAAATTCTTGTGGACTGTAAAAAAATGTTTGCACGGGAGGGAGTGTTTAAAAGTATACACCTTTTTGGTTCTACAACTCTGAAATTGTAGTTTTGGTTGAGTTTGTTCTTTGACAATTTCAACACAGTACTAAAATAAGATAAATTCTTGTGGACGGTTGGGTTTCTACATTGAAAAACAAAGAAAAATACAACTAGCATATTTAGAATAATGAAGTCCTACCCATTGGCTAGAGCCTTTGGGTAAAAAAGTAGATCCTGGCTTTATATGCAAGTGATTAATTTATTCGATGCTCGGTCCGTTCTCGGTCCACCAGAACTTTAACATGGTATCGGAGCCGCAGGTTCGGTCCGGGTTTGATTCTTTTCGGTTGTTTGGATGTTGCTTTAGCTATATGAGTTACCCGTTCGTGGTTTGGATTGAGTTGGGCATTAGAGAGATTGAGAAGCCAACAAAGAATTCTTTTTCATTTTATTAAAACATCACTTTTACCTCAACAAAATTTTAACATACCTATCACATCATATCTTTTTACCAATAGTTTACACATTAAATCTTACTTTTACCCATCACATCAAAGGTATCTTTAGAATGTAAATACAAAAATATGATTCCCTTAAATTTTCTAAAAGTTATAATGAGAACATCTTTTTGGGATAGAGAAAGTAAATTTTAAGGACACAACTTATAATAATTCCTTGTATTACTTTATACTCAAGGGCATGAAAAAAATGTTAAAATATGGAAGATAAACTAAGGACCCGTTTGGTGAGTTTGGAGATATGATAAGATATGAGTTATTAAATCTAAAAGAAGTGATATGAGTTTTGAAATCTGAAATGAATTTCTTTGGAGAGATTTGAAATTATGATTTAATTAGTGATAAGTAGGGGTAACCGGCAACGGGGTGGTTGGCGATGACAATGGTAGCCGGTGACGGAGAATGGTCATTGGTTGGGAGAGATATCAAACCCCCATATTGATATCTCCCAAATTCGTGAGATATCGAAACCCTCTATTTGAAGGATTTATGATATCTGCAGATGCCGAATTTGATATCTTTTTTGACTTCATCAAACATCTAAAAAGAATTTTGATGTCTGGAGATATCAAAACTCATACTCCCTCCGTTTGGAAAAACTCTTCCCATTTTGATTTGGGGCAAAAATAAGGAAGTGTTAAATTATAGTTGATTTCCAATTTTGCCCCTGATGTGATGGGTAAAAGTAAGATGTGATGGATAGATTATTAGAGAAAAAGTATGATGTGATAGGTAGGGTATGAAAAAGTAAGGGTAAAAGTGGTTTTTTAATAGAAAAGGGAAGTGTTTTGTTGGAAGTGGAAAAAATGAAAGAGGAAGTGTTTTTGAGAACGGAAGGAGTATCTTATTTGCTCACCAAACACACCCTTTATTTTTTTTTGAGGAAATATTCGCTGTTGTAACTATTATTAGTATTAATATTATTAGAGTATGTTGACAAAAACACCCAACTATAAATCATGAGATATAATTTGGGTATAGTTTAGCTAATGACACACGCCTGATATTATGGGGAGTCAACTACCATAGAAAGTGGCGGTCTTGGGAAGAAATATATATTAACGTGAATTAGATAGATTAATTAATTATTGGCGTAGTGCGTGGGTAATTGATTGATTACTCGGATGCCGTTGGAGTAAAACCAAGAAAAGAGCGAGAGCTATCCGAGTTTTAGAAAGACTTAAATCATACGGAGTAATATCAATATATAACATCAAAATATATTGTATAATGTCAAATTGTGGTAGTTTTTTAAGAACAGAGGGAGTATGAAAAAATGCATAAATTATCAATGTATAATATCAAAATATATTGTATAATGTCAATATATACAGTGCAATATTATCACTACGTAATACTCCCTCCGTTCTTGAAAACATTGGAGATTATGATTTTTAAAAGATTTTAAGGAGAGTGTATTTTGGTGTTGAATTTTCAAAAATGTCTTTGAATGTGATGTGTACAAGTAAGATTTAATGGAGAGATTAATAGTGAATAGATGTGATGCGATAAGTAGGTTAAAATTTGAAGAGGCAAAAGTAATTTTTTAAAAGAAATGACTTTTTTTTGGAACAGATGAAAAAACAAAGAATAAAAGTTTTCAAGGACGGAGGAGGTACTTTAATTTTGGATATAAAAATATATCACTCTTATTTCAGAGATAAGAGTTATGTACTGTTCTTCTTTTGGTGATTTTTTTAAAATGGAGATCATTATTTCATTCTAAAACATAATCAATAAAAATACATAAATATTAAAGTGTATGTAACCATGCAAATAATACTTCTTCCATAAAAACAAAGTTCTTAACCATTTGGCAAATTCTATGGTGGACCTAAGGTCACCATGGACCTACATATATATGAGCAAAATAAATATTTTTTTACTGCTTAAATAAGAATTTATTTTTTTAATTAAAATAAAAAAAAATTATGTGAGAAAGTCCACATATTCAAAATGATGTACACCCAAGGTGCACCAAAGAAGCACTCTAACAATTCATAAAGTTTAAGTCTAACCACTTTCATTTCTTATTTTAGTACACATTTGATAAAAAAAATAGTTTTGTCATTCTTGTTTAGTTGTTTTATAAATGTTTTTATACCATTTTGAAATATATACTACTCCCTAAATTTTAATTTTTTGTTTACATCAAATTTTATATAAATTGAGTTGTAATCAACTTCGATCAAATATCTTAACTCGTAACAGAAAACCATTTTTATATTGGATTGAATACTTTTGGGGACGGAGCCAGTAAGGTTTACTTTTGGCTAATCACATCTACATTAATTAAAATCATAAAATTAGCTATAATATGTACAAATTTTAATTTATGCATTTGGTTGATTTCTTAAATTTTGTTTTCCTTTGTCTCTAAATAATGTTTCCGCCTGACCCTTAAAATCTTTCCTGTTTTGAAAACAGACGCACCTTAAACAAGTACTTCGTATAATTTAAATGGTATTTTCTAATTTTATCCTTTAGAAATATGGTAGGATATGATGTGTAAGATAGACGAATCATAATTAAAAAATAACACCAAAGTTACATATTTTTAAGACGCGTTTTCTTTAAATAGGAAAAGTTTGCAACGGAGCGAATAATTCATTTTCCATTAAAAAAAAGGAATTACGGTAAATTGCCTATATCAGCAGGTTGAAGACTTGAAGGTAGTCATATAACCAACAAGTGAATAGAATCTTGTTTTTCTTTTAATTTGTAGCTAATGGCACTATCATGACTTTGAGTGACTATAATACTATAAACAAGGGTTAGTTGAGACTTAAGACTTAATCAACTCTTGAAGACTACCGTTACGTTTTAATATGCCTTAGCTTGGAGCACAATTATAATGGAGAGACAAATTATTAAATATTTGGTGTTTAATTATTTAAATACTTCTTTCGTGTAAAATTATTCTTTACCCTACGACCAACGAGTTTTGAAGGGTGTTTTTCAATTCAATTTATTTAATTGTAAGGTTTAAATTCAAATTTATATATTTGAAAATTAAATAAAAAATTCTATAAAACCATAAGAGATGGACGCGATTATATTTTATTTTAACATGACTAGCTAGTGAAAATAAGCAAATAGTGAATGAAAAGAATATGTGCAATACCTCCGCGATCAAGAAGGAGAATACTAGGGCGAGCGGTTTTGGACTTGAAGGGCTGATAGCCCTGAAAGGGGGAGCAGCCAAGGGCAGCGTCGCCGCCCTTATCAGGGTACACGACGCTGCCAACCAGAGACCCGCCGTACTTTGGGACCCCAAAGTCCGATATCGAAGCGTTGCGCTTCGCGTGCATGTCGTAGGGATTAATCACAGTTATGCTGTTCGTCTCGACCACAAATCTCCCTCGGGAGACTTGGGAACTGCAGCCCAATAGAATAATAAGTAAGGTAAATAAGATGGGCACTCTGTTGAGTGTGTGATGATGATGAGAAGCCATTTCATGCAAGCTCGGATTTAATGGATAGAAGACATAGAAGAACTATAGAAGAATATATATAATGTTATGTGAAGTTATATTATTGAAGTTTGGGATTTATTTGCTTCTCAAATCGTTGGACGCAAATGATGCCGCAATTAAATATATGTTATATATACATATACTTCTCCGGGCGGGGTCAATTAAAGTTTTGGTACCCCATGTATTTTACAACATTCTTTATTTCTCCCTACCAAAATGAGTCATTATTTTAGTTTCTTGATAAATTTTGTTTGTTTCCATATATTCATTAATAATTTTGTAAAATAAAATATTTTTATCAATTTTGTTTTGTAGAACTTTTGATACATGTAGTTTTCAAATGTAATTGTTTATTTTTTATAACAATTTGTAAAAAAATTATAAAATCACAATATTTTGCACGTCGCTCAAGTAGTGAGTAAGAGAAATTTTAATGAAAGAAATTAATCCAAATAGAATGAAGTAAACATAATATTTTTCCTAAAAATAATATTTCTATGTTTTTATCCTCAAAATAAGAGTTTGTACTGTGACTTTATGGTACTGAATAATGGCACCCCACTATATCTTTTGGTATTGCACGTATATTGACATTATTGATATTGTACTCCTATTTTAGAGATAAAAAACATGAGACTTATTTTTATTTTTTCTCTATATTTTACTTGTAGTTAAGTCATTTTCTCTTTTAATGAAGTCTATTCATCTCTATTCATCAAGGTCTAATTTTCTAAATGAAAAAAAGAAGCTTTAGATTCTAATCTTTTTGACTTCTCCCTATCTTATTAATTTTTTCTCTTGACTTGAACATCAATCTTAAAAAAATTATGTTGACTTGTTCAATCCCAAAAATGTACTAGCTCCAATTGACAAAATATATAAAGAAGTATAATTAACTAAAATGTGAACAAAACATAACTCTTTTTCTAAAATAAAAATGACATGTTTTTATTTTAAAATAAAACTATAGTGCTGTAATAATGTTACACTCTATATTGTCATTCCGTACTAATTTAGGATGTTATATATTGGCATTATTTTTTAATTTTGGAATAAAAACATAAGGAGTATATAAAGATTCTATTTTTTGTTTTTTCTCTATATTTTACAGTTATTTTAGTCTTTTTCAAATATATATTTACTCGGCAAATTCTTATTTGGTCTTAAAGTTCACACTCATTTTACGGTCCTTAATTCGTACATAATTAACGTGCATGAAAGAGTTGAGCTTTTTGCAAAACAAAAAAGACCGACTTATAAGCTCATGAAGTGTGTGAGAAGATCCATATTTTATATCTGGGCCTTAGGACCACGGAAGTACAACTTATATTACTCCGGTACTTCGTACAACTTTCTACTTGGTAGGACCACAGAAGTGCAACTCATATTACTCTCGTGCTTCATACAACTTCTACTTGGTATTTTGTACATGAGCTATTACACAGGGAGTAATAGGATTAATAATAATAATAGTCTTATTAATTATGATATCAGGAGATATAAGAATCTTTTTTTGTGTTTGGCGAAGTAAAAAAGATTTGGAATTTTTTTAGGACAAAAAGATACGGAGTATTGATTTCAAGTGTTCAGATATCATAAATCCTCCAAGGAGACGGTTTCGAGAGTTTCCAAATTTGGGAGATATCAATATGGGAGTTTACTATGTCTCCCAATCATTGACCATTCCTCATCACCATTCGCTACCGCCAACCACCTCCGTTGCCGGTCACTCCGCCTATCACTATATAAATGATAATTTTAAATTTCTCCAAACAACTTTGTTTTAGATTTCAAAATACATCATTTCTCTCAAATTTCAGAGTTCATATCTTATTATAATACCTCCAAATTTCACCAAACGAACTCTAAATAGTCAAAATAATACGGAGTATGACGTTTGGTTAATTAGCTCTGTTACTTATTTTCTGAAAGATGTGATCAATATAGTTTATATCCTAAAGGACTGTGTTAAACTATATTTTTATTCCATAATGAGACTCATAAAAACAACAATGCCAACATAAATATAAAAAATACTCCTTCCGTTCTCAAAAACTCTTCCTCTTTCATTTTTTTATTTCCAACAAAACACTTCCACTTTCTATTAAAAACCCATTTTTATCCTTACTTTTTCATACCATACCTATCACATCATACTTTTTCTCTAATACTCAATCCATCACATCTTACTTTTATCCATCACATCAAGGGCAAAATTGAAAGTCAACTACAATTTAACACTTCCTTATTTTTACACAAAGTCAAAATAGAAACACTTTTATAAAACGGAGGGAGTACTATAGAATGCTTTCAGCGCCTCACTTCTACGGAGTATTTTAGAAATAACAACTACTCCTGGATTTAATTTTTTATTTGACTTTTCTTGATCTAAGGGTTGTAAGTTGTGACATTGATATGCGAAATACATTGGGTTTCAATATAAAAAAATGTAGGAAAAATTATCCAAAATAATCTCAACTTTACTCGGTCTCTCAAAAATAATCTCACCTTTCACTGTAATGCATAATAATCTTAACTTTACTGAAATTTGCAAGTTTTGGGTCGCCGTTAAGTTTCTAACGGAGGGATAACGGAAATGCTCGTTTTAGGCAACAAAATGAAAGTTGGGATTATTTTTGATGAATTTTTGTTTTTTAATTTTTTTTTAAATTTTTATTTTAATTTTTTGAATTACTTTCAACCTCCATTTCTTTTTCTTTTTTAAAGATTATTCTTACCTTAGAAAAAAAATAGATATAAAAAATAGTGAAAATGAGAAAAATAACTAAAACCATACAAAATTAATCGAATAAATAATGTAATCAATAGAAATTAAACAGAAACTGGTAAGGAATAAAATAAATATATATGGAGTCATGGGTTTAACATTTTACACACTATACGGAGTCTTAATGTACTACTTATTTTTTAAAAGAACAAGCTGTCCGGTAAGTTGGAATTATTGTAGATAATTTTTTCTAAAAAATAAGAAGTGATATGTTAATACTTTGTATAATGCCTAAAATATTAAAACCCACCCGTATATTTTTATTTTACTTTTTCCAATTTCGAATGAGTTTCCATTGATTACCTTATTTATTTTATTATTTTTGTAACATTTTAGTTACATTTCTCATTTTTTCATTTTTATATCTATTGTTTTTATTTTTTAAACTAAGACTAATCTTTAAAAAAGGAAAAAGAAATGATGATGGAGGTAAAAAGTAATTTAAAAAATTTAAATGAAAATTTCAAAAAAAATTAAAAAACAAAAATTCATAAAAAATAATCACAACTTTTATTTTGTTGCCTAAAACGGGCATTTCCGTTAACCCTCAGTTAGAAACTTAACGGCGACCCAAAACTGGCAAATTTCATTAAAGTTGGATTATTATGCATCACAGTGAAAGGTTGGATTATTTTTGAAAGACCGGGTAAAGTTGAGATTATTTTGGGTAATTTTTTCAAAAATGTAATATTATTTTGACCGTCTCAAAATACTTCATCTTTCATTTTTTCTCTTTCACCAAAACACTTTCATTTTCTATTGAAAATCACTTTTGCCCATACTTTTTATCACCCTACCTATCACACTATACGTTTTCACTAATAATAGATTCATCACATCTTACTTTTACCATCACATTTTACTTCTATTTTGGGTGATTTTATTAAGATATATCTATGTATATGTATAAAAATCAATATTAATGGTCAAGTTCTTATATTCCTCTGTCTGAAAAAGTTCCTTCTTTTTCTTTATTTTTATATGATTGTGTCCCACAAAGTCATTCTTTTTTATATTTAAAAACTTTTTTATCCCTACTAACTCTTACTTCCTTCGTCCCAAAATGTTTATCATCTTTGCTTTTTCAACAGTTACAGAAACTTTTGTTTATTTGTACGTTTTTATTGGTTATTTGATAAAATCAAATATTCTTGACACTTCTTATTTCCAAGAAGTTTTCATGTAGTTCTTAAATATGTAAATTTTATTTTTTATTTCTATACCAATATTTAAATAAAATGGATTGAAAAAATTTGATATTTTGCCTCGTTTTTTGAAGGGAAAAAGATTAAAGTAGGAGTACTTCTATGTTTTTATTCCTGAAATATGAGATAAAATGCATTTACATAACCAAACATGGTCATGTACA